>NDXB01019779.1:347074-375485 GCA_002631895.1 Agapornis roseicollis | reverse complement strand
ATTTTTTTTAAAAAAAAAAAAAAAAAAAAGTATAATCTAATTTATTTTAAAGTATTAGAGTCATTTATCTTTGCTGCTCCACTGCTGTTTTCACTTGGAGTTCAAAGTCTTTGGAGCCCAAAGTCCTTGGAGCGAGGTCCTGAGAAGTGCTGTGCTCATACTGGAGCTAGCAAGTCCTCACAATTTAACCATTTTACATGTTTCCATAGCTGCTTGAAAAGAGGAAAGAACTTTAAAGACCTTTCGCCTCACAAACTTGAAAACTGTCCATTTAAATTGAAGGAGCACCATATGGTCCAGTGAAAGCAGAGCTCACGGTTGACCCTTGTTTCACTTGCTACACCATCTGCTGAAATGGGAACAATGCTTTTTTAGGGGGATGAAAAGAAAGGCAGGTAGAATTTATTAATAACTGGCATGAGGGTTATATGAATATATATGATCTGAATTATTTGGCTTTGTGGAAACACACTAGTTTGGTCTCTCAGACCATTTTTATTATGATTTTATAGCAGTGGATGGAAATCACTAAGAAATATTTTTAAAAGATTGATTTCTCTTCCTTGCTGCAATGCAGTTTGTATGTGATGTTTCTGGTCTATAAGTCAGATCCTGAGGGGTGCAGACTCACACTTGCAACCATCTCATATCTCGCCACTTCACTCTATGTAGAGAGTCCAGTTCCAGAAGTCTTGTGAAGCTGAAGTCCCTGCTGGGAGTTCCTTGACTGTTGCTTTTAAGGATGAAAGGCATGCAACTAGATTGGACGAACTAATGCTTATATCATATTTTTATATATGTCACATACATATAGAATATGTATATATTGTATCGTATTTTTATATATGTCATATACATATAGAAGGACTTAATTCCCTTCTTCCTTGTAAACTGAAATATGGCCAGAAATTAGCTGCTTGATCTCCACCAATAAACTCTATCACAGGGGCAGGCAGATCATTGAAAAAGCTCCCAAACCACAGTATCACCTTGATCCAGCCCACCTGAATTATCCATAAATGCCTTAGAGGAACATGTCAGAAAAAAATACCTTGAGAAAAACAATCCGTAAACCTGAAAGAGAAACATTTATCCAGAAAACAATGAACCAAACAAGCAAAGAAAGAAAATAAATAGAGAGAGAGATATAAAAACTAAAAACCAAAAAACCAAGAGAGCCTGGAATCTCAGCTGTGAGCCACCATATGGTATATGTGGCCACATTTATGTTCATACCCAAAAGCTGTTTCCCCAGTCACGCCTGCACACCACAGATCCATCCAGATTATAAATTGAATTCCTTCTCATGAAGACAAGGAGTCAAGATGTCTGTGTAGCCCCAGTCTCAGAAGGACTTTTAGATCCTTCTGATTAGGACCAGGTTTTGTACTTAGTCTTAATGAGTGGGGAGCAGAGTCCTTGACTGCCTGCCGGAACAAGAAAATTAAGATGCATCATGAGAAGTTTCATTTTAAATTATTAATGTAAGTCTAATGAAACAATTAAGGACTTCTGGGGACAGAGTTTCAAAGTAAAGAGTGAAAAACAACCAAGATGGGTTCACGTGTGAAACCTAAAGATCCTAACAGAAATGAAGGGAAAAATGAAATGTTGTGAAAATTTGTACCAGTAATAGCTACCAGACCTTGCCAATACATGGAATTTCAAAACAAAATCACAACATTTTAACTACAACTTAGCCTGTTCCGTTTGAACTACTGTTCATACATGATGATCTTGTAAGAAAAGCTTTTTGACTTTTGAATCAAAGAACCACTACCTTGACTGTCTCACAGCTTCAGGATGCTTACACCTTAATTATAATTATTCCAAGGTACCTTTCATCCTTTTCCAACTTGCTAAGTTTACCCCAAATTCAGGTATTTTCTTAAACTATCACATCTAGAGATCTGAGTGAATAAAACCACTTATGCAGTATGTGAATAGTGATTTTCCTCCTGGCTCTACCTTGTCAGATGCAACAAGGCACAGTTAAACAAAGAGTATTTTCAAGTATGAGATAATGTCTTCAAAAACCAGTTGATGCACCAGGGTGCATCAAAGAAATCTTCTCCCAGAGATTTAGTACCATGGTTAAACTGGTGAAAACAGACTAGATGCTCATCCACACCAAAAAATTTTGAAATTTAAAATGAAGAAGAAATGAAACTGAGAACAAAGGAGATATCAATTGAATCATAGAATATTTAGGGTTAGAAAGGACCTTAAGGTCATCTAGTTCCAATCCCCCTGCCATAAGCAGGGATACCTCACACTAAACCATGACACCCAAGGCTTCATCCAACCTGGCCATGAACACTGCCAGGGATGGAGCACTCACAACTTCCTTGGGCAACCCATTCCAGGGCCTCACCACCCTCACAGGAAAGAATTTCTTCCTTATATCCAATCTAAATCTCCCCTGCTTAAGTTTCAACCTCTTACCCCTTGTCCTGTCACTACAGTCCCTAATGAAGAGTCCCTCCCCAGCATCCATATAGGCCCCCTTCAGATACGGGAAGGCTGCTATGAGGTCTCCACGCAGCCTTCTCTTCTCCAGGCTGAACAGCCCCGACTTTCCCAGCCTGTCTTCATATGGGAGATGCTCCAGTCCCCTGATCATCCTCGTGGCCCTCCTCTGGACTTGTTCCAACAGCTCCATTTTTATGTTNATGCTCCAGTCCCCTGATCATCCTCGTGGCCCTCCTCTGGACTTGTTCCAACAGCTCCATGTCCTTTTTATGTTAAGCACACCAGAACTGCACACAATACTCCAAGCGAGGTCTCACGAGAGCAGAGTAGAGGGGCAGGATCACCTCCTTTGACCTGCTCGTCACGCTTCTCTTGATGCAGCCCAGGATACGGTTGGCTTTCTGGGCTGCAAGCACACACTGCAGCCGGCTCATGTTCATTTTCTCATCTACCACCACCCCCAAGTCCTTCTCTGCAGGGCTGCTCTGAATCTCTTCTCTGCCCATCCTGTAGCTGTGCCTGAGATTGCTCTGATTCAGGTGTAGGACCTTGCACTTGTCATGGTTAAACTTCATGAGGTTGGCATCAGCCCATCTCACAAGCGTGTCAGGGTCCCTCTGGATGGCATTCCTTCCCTCCAGTGTATCCACCGAACCACACAGCTTGGTGTCATTGGCAAACGTGCTGAGGGCGCACTCAATCGTCCATGTCANCCTTGCACTTGTCATGGTTAAACTTCATGAGGTTGGCATCAGCCCATCTCACAAGCGTGTCAGGGTCCCTCTGGATGGCATTCCTTCCCTCCAGTGTATCCACCGAACCACACAGCTTGGTGTCATTGGCAAACGTGCTGAGGGCGCACTCAATCCCACTGTCCATGTCAGTGACAAAGATGTTAAACAAGATCGGTCCCAACACCGAACCCTGAGGGACACCACTCGTCACTGGCCTCCAGCCGGACACTGAGCCATTGACCACAACTCTTTGCATGTGGCAAATTGCTTTCTTAATAAATGCTTTTAGAGTTAATGGAGAATTTTTCCCATCAGCCATGGACTGGAAATATCCCAAATCTTTTCATGGCCCTTATTCTTGCTAGATCTTGTCACTGTAGAGAGTGACAAGAAAACATAGAAGTATTTCCAGTAATGAATTTAACTTCCCTTTGTTAATACAGTTTCTGTAAGCAGTTAATACCCTTGAACATATTCATTTAATTAAATGTATTTATTACTTTCATTTACCCAACAGAAGCTGGCAAGAATTATTTCATTTAATCTCTAGGCTGCACACCCACACATACTTTGCTACAAAAATTTTATATTCAGTGTCTGAAACCTAAAATCTTTTTAATTGCAGAGGGTCATGAATATTGTTTCTCCCCTTTAACTGGCTCCCATCATCAAAGAAGTGTTGAGGGAAGCAGCTGGGACTGGGATTCTCTCAGGGAGCAAAAAGCAGTACTAGGGAATTGTAGCAAATTTATATTTCTGGGTGGTTTGGGGGTAATAAAGACCTTCCTAGGAAGCTGAATCCACTTTAATTTTGCATGCATATGTTCCTGCATCCAGAATTTGATTTTTGAAATGGATATTTTCATGTCACTATCATAATGAAAAACTTCACCTTCCATTTAAAGACTCTGGCAAAGTGAATGTTTCTCTATTCTGATCATTTCTTACACAGATACTGTAAAGTCTGTCATTCACAGATACATGAATTCTCTTTGTGTTCCTGAATATCATCTTTAGTCACTGAAAGACTGAATCAATCAGTGCTGTTCTACTTTGCAGTTTGCATATACATTTTGAGATTTTTTTTTTAATATTGTTTGTTAGAATTTACTACAAGTGTTTATGTTCATGAATTAGTTTGACTCTGCCCATACCATGGCATTTTAACATCCTGTTCTGCAAAGCTGTGATGTTGCATCGCTGTCTGATATTTCTAGCAGTTGTAAAAAAACTCACACGAATCCTCAGGTAATTTTTAAATACAGTTGCTAAAATCCTCAATTTAAAGGCCTGATTTGCAGCTGACAATAAGACAGGGCAGGTACCTGCAAACATCTGATAAGCATCCTTATGACTCCCAGGGAAAGATTCTTTATCAATAAAGCTTAAGAAGGAACGCACAAAGGGCACTGACAAGTAACCTAGGGTGGATCTCATCAAGCTGCACTCTCGTTAATGTGTGAGCAGAGCTGCTTCTGGGAGGCTGAGGAGTAACCTTGACAGAGAAGTTAAAACATAAGCAGCAATTTCTCTTTTCCGTGGGGAAATCATAATGGCTTATCAGACCAAAGTGCCTAAAGAGAGTCTGCTGTTTCTTAGGTGTGGAACGTAGGCAATGAAGGGGTTACCATGTCATATTTTTTCCCAATTGCTTTAAATGTGGCTGGCTAAGGATTCAGGAAACATTCACTATAGTTGTATGCCAGCACCTGATTGTGAAAGTCTGATTAGATTGAATTCCTGAATGTATTGTCTGGTCCGCATAATAGAATAAAGAACAAACACACCCTTCTCCTAATCCTATACACAGTTGTGGGGCAGTGGTGGTTTTCCACACTGAACACAGTTTTAGTTTTTCTACTTTCATTTTCTACCCTTACTAGGCATAAATATAGGTTGCACTGAAAAAAGTGTGTCACTACTCCTGCTTTAGTGTTATTTTCTTATAGCCAATCCTAGGGTTATCTATGCCCAAGCTAGCATGTTTCTACACACCAACGCACAATTTTCCTCTACATGATATTTGTTATATTAACAAATAGTGTAAAACATCTTCCTCCCAGACTAGACAAGCCCACAGCAATAGTCTAAGAACACCTGATTCTCAGCTTTTATTCTACTGTGATATTAAATATAGCTCAATAGGAGATTTGAATTTTGCCAAGTACAGGGAAGTCAGAAATAAACTGTGAAACGTTCAAAAGACTTTGTTTTCCCACTGGTTGCTTTTAGTTTCTCAGTCTCTCTTGCATGAGCACAGTCAGAACATGTTTTCACAGATGGGATTTTTACTTGGATTCAGATACCTGTGAATATACTGTACCAATTATTACAGAAACATCTCATGCCCTGGGGACTTGGGCTACAGATTACAAGTGGTACTCTTTGGGACATAAACCATTGAGTTATTTGATGAATATTCTGAACCTGTTAGGCCATCTTGTAGTTCTGCTGCCAAGTGCAATGCTACCTCAGTGGAGCTGCTACTTCTGTCCCTCTCATTTGTTTAATGTTTCTTGCTTCCTGTCTTGTAAAGGCAGGTCTGTGTCTGCTGTGATAACACAAATCAAGCATTTTTGAAACAGTGAAGAAACCTAAATGTGTAATGAGTTATTTTCAATATATGTGATTCATAATCAGAGCATTAGGAATTGGCAGCTACAAGTGTTAAACTGTAAGATTTGAAGCATACTCCACTTCATGTATGTTGAATGCAAATGACAAATGAAGCTGGAAAGCTGCAGCATTCTGGAGTTAGTACAGCAGAGGCAGCCATTTATAGAAGACAGCAGCACGAATGGGTGGAGACAGGAAGAAAATCCACTGATGTGAACAGAAGAATGATGTGCTTTGGGGCACTGAGGTCATTTTATCAGTTCAACAGGATAGAATCAAATCAGCATGAGAAACCTTGCAGGAAAGTTGTCATAACTGTAAAACTAGGAGCTCCTGTAATGAAGATTGATATAGGCCAAATTACATCAGGGATGGAGAAAAGCAAATTGGATTGATATTCTCTGCCATCAGCCAGGTCTACAATATAACCCATAATTTGGGGGTAGGGGAGGTGAGTGTGGTGGTGGTATGTTTGTGTGGGGGTTTGTTTCTTTATGTTTTGCTTTTTGTAGGCTGCAATTTAAAACAACCACAGAGGGGATGACATCCTTAGAGATAATATAGCTGTACTTGATGTTCATGACTTCTCAGTTAACATATAATATTAATTTTAACGTCCAATCCAATAACTTTCAGGATAAGCAGCTTCTAACATCTTGTTGCAAGCTTCTAAGGGTACAGTACTGTATATGAGATCAGAATACACAAACCTGTGAGGAATCACAGAATCATTAAGATTGAAAGGTCCCTCTGACAGTCATCTAGTTCAATTCCCTCCTCAAAATAAGGCCACTTAAAGCACATGGCTCATGATCTTATCTCGCTGAGTTTTCAGTCTCTGAAAAAAGGGATATTCTACAAATGCTTCGGGCAACTTGTTCCAGCGTTTGAGCACCCTCATGGTTAAAAACAAATTTCTTACATCTAGAAGAAATTTCTCATGTACCAACAACCTCTCATAACCATTCATCTTCAAGAGGAGTCTCACTCTCTTCTGGAGAAGAGAAGGCTTTATAACAGTCTTCCAATACCTAAAGGGGCCCTCCAAGCAATCTAGAGAGGGATTTTTTACAAGGGCATGTAGTGATGGGACAAGAGAGAATGGGTTTAGTCTGAAAGAAGGTAAATTTACATTAGACATTAGGAAGAAATTCTTTAGCATGAGAGCAGTGAGATATGGGAGCAGATTCCCAGAGAAGCTGTGGCTGCCCCATCCCTGGCAGTGTTCAAGGCCAGGTTGGATGGGGCTTTGAGCAACCTGGTCTAGTGGGAGGTGCCCCTGCCTACAGCAGGAGGGGGAGCTAAATGATCTTTAACGTCCCTTCCAACCCAAACCATTCTATGACCCTCTACAGTCTTTCACTAGGTAGCTCTAGATAGCAATAAGAGCTCCCTCTCAGCATTTTCTTCTCAAAGCTTTCAGCTCAAAGCTGGATTTGTTCAAGCTCAATCCTCTCAGCTTTTCCTCATACATCTTGTGCTCTAGCTCCTTGGGCATTTCACTGGTGAGCCCAAAATGGGATGCAGTACTACAGAATTTATTTCACAAGCGCCTGACAAGGGGAAAGAGCCATGTTATTTGATTTGCTGGCTACAGTCATGCTAACACAGCAGACGGTTTGTCACACCTACAGCAGCAGGTTGCCCCAGGGCAGGAGCTGCTGGATAGTCCTAAGTCCCCAGCTGTGAAAGAGATGAATCAGCCAAGAATGATGAGAACCACACTGGTCATTCATATGATGCCACCCCATTAATTCAACAAAATAGACACTGTTGAAGCAGTGAAGCTTTATGCAAGCCATTATCATCTCCCAGCTGAGACCCATTTCTGAGATGTATTGCATAATGCAGCCCTGGTAGTAGAAAGCATGGTGGCCTCAGACTAGAAAAGCATCGCTGTCATATCAGTGGGATTCTGGGTTAGCACTAATGCAGCAACACTGACCACAGGAAAAGTGATACATCAATAAGTGAGATACAGTGCCATGAATACATACATTCTAGGGCTATACACAGTAAAAACAACCATGTTTTATACAAAACAAGACTTACAAGACCCTGACAGTGGCCACCTAAGGAGGAGTTGAACACTGCCTAGATTAACTTTTCCTAGTGTTGCACTTCTGTCTCAAAAATAATGAAACACTGGATGGGGTCTTGGGCTAAAGCATTAAATCTATGAAGAAGAGAGGATTGTTTCACTATAACAGACTCACAAAACAGGAAATCTGGGTCCTGTTCCCAGTTTTGCAGCAGACTTCTATGCAACATTAGCCAACCCTCTTTTGAGCAATACACTCTTAAAACTTATCAAGAAATGATATCATGACTTTACTGGGAATTTCAGAAGTGAATTAGTGAAAGAAAATAGGATTACTTCTTTGACTGCATGTTCCACATTTATTAAATACCATTTATTCTTACTAACAAACAATTACAATTCTAATGGTATTTGCAAGGGTTTTGAGATTCTTGGCAGAAAATGCAGTGCTACCATTGTTTCTTAGTCAAGTACCGTGTTGCTTCTTTCATAGGGTAATTAGATCAAGGCATTGACAAATCTCCAAACCAACTTCCTCCACACCCCAGCTCTTCCCATGATGGTGCAGGGTTTACAGTGCTCCCATCAACTAGGCGGATCCTCTCACCAACATCACAAGTGAAGCCACCCAACATTTCACTCTGAAAAAGGAAATGCATTTTCCTGAATATATGCCAGATTCTACTCCACCCCTAACTTTCTGCACTGCTTAGTTACTCGTACTTTAATGGCATGAAAGCTGCAGAATTAGTGGTCCATTACTAGTCTATGACTGCATTTTCAGTGACAATGACTTACTTTACTGCATTAGAAATGAAAGTCAGAACAAGGGTGCAGAAGTGAACATGAAGTGACAAGTGAGCCCATGAATCTTAGGAGATTCTAAAACTTTCTCTTGCACCCAAAAACTTGAAAACCAATGGCTGAAATGAGATAGGATATGCTCTAAATATCAAGTATTTAAAATCATAGAATAGTTAGGGTTGGAAAGGACCTTAAGATCATCTAGTTCCAACCCCCCTACTATGGGCAGGGACACCTCACACTAAACTGTGCCACACAAGGCCCCGTCCAACCTGGCCTTGAACACTGCCAGGGATGGAGCATTCACAGCATCCCTGGGCAACCCATTCCAGTGCCTCACCACCCTTACAGTAAAGGATTTCTTATATCCAATACAAACTTCCACTGTTTAAGTTTTAACCCATTACCCCTTTACCTAATGAAGAATTCCTCCCCAGCATCCTTATAAGCCCCCTTCAGATACTGGAAGGCTGCTATGAGGTCTCTATGCAGCCTTCTCTTCTCCAGGCTCAACAGCCCCAACTTTCTCATCCTATATGAATATCTGTCCTGGGTTCAGCAGTAGCAGTCATTTTTTTCTCCTTCTTAGTAGCTGGTGCAGTGCTGTGGTTTGACTTTTGGCCTGGGAACAGCACTGATAACACCGATGGTTTTCGTTACTGCTCAAATGTTTGGCTTGGCCAAGGCTTTTCTGAGTCTCATGATCTGCCAGGGATCAGGGAGGCTGGGAGAAAGCAGAGACAGGACACCTGACCCAAACTAGCCAAAGAGATATTCCATACCACAGCACGTCATGCCCCGAGAGGTAACTGGGAGTTACCCAGAAGGCACTCTCTCTTCTTGGTCCAGCTCAATTTGGTGGGTGGTATTATATTCTCTTCCCTTGTTATTTCCTTTACCATTATTATTATTGGTGGTAGAAGTAGTGATTTTTGTTATACCTTAGTTACTAAACTGTTCTTATCTCAACCCGTGGGAGTTATATTCTTTTGATTCTCCTCCCCATCCCTCCAGGAGTGGGGAGGCAGGGAGGGAAGGAAAGAAAGAGGGGGAAGAGGAGTATAAACTGTGTGGCTGCCTGAGTTTAAACCATAACAATCTCTAAAATGTGCACAAGACCAACAGAAAACTTACAACATATAGATGTGTATTAAAAGAGAGGTAAGCTATGCATGACAACAGCTTTGTAAGCTCTACAACACTAAATTAGTCGATACAACAAATAAGATTAACACCATTATAGACAAGGTAGTCCCTGTAAATGGCATATGGCAATGAAATACTTAGAAATTATCCATGATAACATGCAGTAAATATAAGAGATATAGCTACATCAGGTAGAATTCCTTTATGTTAGCCTTCAAACCAAAACTCACAAGAATAAATCTGGAGGAATCATCCAAAGAAATTGGAAGAATGGGTCGTAAAGAAAGATGGCATCATTTCTGAATAGTCTTCTTTTTAACCTAATATCTTAGCCAGAAGCTTTCTGAAAATATTGATTGCTTGTACAATGATAATAACCATCAATAAAATGAATATTGCTGATGACTACATTTTATTTCAAATCAATTCAAAGTGCCTAACAATCCTAATTATTTCAGGATGAATGAAAAAAGAATACTTCCCTAAATATTCCATTGAATGTGCTATTCACCCTATTTTCAAAATAGTACCAAACTAAGTTTCAAAATGAGATAGTGAAAATTTTCATTTGGAAAGGAATGACATAAAATATTTTTAGATTCTGAATTTCTTATCCTCTGCCACAGTGCTTTTCAGATAGAACTGCATGCCAGATTCAGAATTCATGAAAATAGAGCCAGAAGTCTTGTACCATCTGGTTTTTGTCCTTCTGTTGAGGTATCATCCTTTATGAAAATTTATATCAGCAAAGATAGTGTCAGGACAAATGCTGAAAAACATAACAGCTAGTATTTCAGAGACACTAATCCTTAAAAGATCTAGTAATGTGAGTAAAAGTTAAGTTAAAAGAGGTTGGTTGGATTTCAGCTCTCCATATAAATATAAAAGTGCTAGTAAGGCACTATCCATCAGGACACTACTGTGAAATTCCACTGACTTGGTGTTAGGCATATCACTTTTTAAGTGTATATTTTCTCATATAAGGAAGGAAGAAAATAACAGTTGATAGAATAACATTTTTAGTAAAATAACCTTTAACTAAATTCACACCAAAATGTTAGCAGTATTTGTATCTTAGATATACTTTAAATTATTAAAATAAATTCCAGGGTTTCCTACCAATCATCATGATTTCAGGAAGCTTGCTATCGACTGAAAACTGTCATCTGTAGGGATTATCACCAGATGCCTAAGTATCTCTTAGGGTTAAATGATTTCAGCAGGAACTGTGTGTAATACGTTTCACAGAAGCAATTAGTAAGCGATTAATTTTGTAATTCAAGACTTAAGCTCAGTAATCCAGAGCACAATAGGATCTAAAGGAAGGCACTTGAAAATGAACTCTTTGCTTAGAGGGCACCTGAAATTATCATGCTGTTGAGCACCAGTTTTTGTTGAAGAAAGACTAAGAGGTTTCAATTGAATTTTGCTGAGCACTTAGTTGTTAATATTCATACACAAAGTGCTCATAACTTTAAGACTCTAAAAGTGTCCTAAACAATGGGACTGGAGTTTTCAAGTAGTTTAACTTTCTTTAAGGATCTAGACAAAACTGTGCTTTTAATTATGTGGACATGGATACATGGAAAATTAATGGATTATACAATACTTGGGCAGAAACAACAGGCACAGCATTGACCAGTCTGAATCTTTGAGAAGTGCTTCTTAACAGTGTTTTTGCAAGAATAGCACTGCAGCAGGTAAAAAAAGATGATGTTCTGTGTATAATGGTTGAAACCTTGGCTATTGGGAGGCCTCAGAAGAAGATTGTTCACTGAAATCATGTCTATGAAACTTTGCTTTTAGATAGTAGTGGCTATTTCCCTGCGCATGGCAGGGGGGTTGGAACTAGATGATCTTAAGGTCCTTTCCAACAGTAACCATTCTGTGATTCTGTGATTCTGTGATTATCTTTCATTTGAAAGACACTAAGATATTACTACTACCTATTTTGGTTTCTTCAGATGTGTCTTCTTCTGTCCATATCGAATTTGAGGACTCCAGACACTCTTCCAGGATTTGTTTTGGTATCCAGTAATGCCATCATGTCACATGTTTGAAAAATTTTTTAATGTCTCTTAGAATGTCTCCCTGCTACAGTGAATATCTGCCCATGTTTATCTCTTAAGAAGTAGTTATTCTCAGTGATTCAGTTTACAGTTAACACAAATCAGCTCGGGACTGAAAGCAGTAAAGTTTTAGTTACATGGCAGTGGGTTGCATGGGCTTTGCACAGACTCTGTATTTCCTGAATTTCATTTACATAGGTTTGTATTATCTGTGCTTGTTCACTTGGGCACCATAATCTTCCATTACCCAGAAAACTGAGAGTTAATTACAGAGTTACAGTTGAATCCCAAAGGAGATTTGGTTTTCAGGGTCACATGCAAGACACTGTTTTCATCTCCCAGAGCCTTCATCTTCTTTGACCCTCACATCCCAGGGATACATCATCTTTTTAATCCCAAAGATATATATTAATCTGACCTCAGTAAAATTTATAAATTTGAACTCAGTACTGTGAATTCTCATGCATTTAGATCATTTCACATCTCTTATTCTGTTTAAGGAATCATAGAATCACAGCTGCAATACCACATCTCCCTAGTATCATAGACAAGGACTGAGGGATCTCAAGAGCCAGTTACTATGCTATGGTGGCAACTCTGAACATAACTGAAAGCACTAAGTCACTTTGTAGATTACTGAATGCCACAGCAGTTACTAATACAAAGACAAAGCATATGGTTTGCTATAACTGCAGGACTTGAGCTACAGAAAAACTTGCTGTTCTTCTTATGTCACCAATACAGGAGAAATGTATATGACAACATTTACCATTCTGGTAAAGAGGACAGGGAAGAAAGACGAGACACACCTCCCCAAAAATGTAGCTCTGGAAGCAATGCTTGAAAAAGTTAGAACTAGAACACTCTTTCTCAGAATTTATCATCTTTTCTTAGAAAATTAATAGTAGCAGCAAACAAAACTGAAATACCTCAGACAACTACTTTCCTTCTAGTTTTGCAGTTTTTTTACCCTTCCATATTCCTTGTGAATAAAAACTATATAAAACCCCAAAGAAATACTAACCAATCTTTGATGGATGCAGATGTGAATTATAATGAATAATTCTGAAGCATAATTTGAAGGTTTTATGCACACAATCACAGCAGAATAACAACAAGGTCATTATTAAGGTCCCATTTCTTTGCTGTTTTCATTAAGGACTTCAGAGAGAGAGGGCAACCCATACACATTTAGGGTTAGTTAAAAGCCCACTTACTAGAAATTCTGGGAAAAGCGATCTAAACAGTAAAAATGGCATTTCTTTCAAAGAAGGAGTGAGAATTGATTCTGCTGAGCAAATATAAGAGTTACCAAAACCTCCTGTGTTCTTTCCTGATTTGAACCTCATCAAGTCAAATAGCTGCTGTCCTACCTTCACCCCTCCTTGACCCAAGGCTGCCTGTGCATCTCCTGCAGTTCTCATACTAGCTTTCATTATTTCATATGGTAAGTACATAACTTTCTCAGGTATCTTCTCTTTACATGGGATATACTCACTCTTGGAAACACTGTCAGTATAAAACAAACATTAAGAATCTCAGCAAAACTAGTCTTTTCTGAAATGTAAACACTGACAAATGGTATTGTTTCAGCAAAACTAAATTGTTAAACCCAGAGATGCCTCATTGTAAAAGACTTGACATTTTCTATATGTATTATTTCAATTTCAATAATAGTTTAGATATAACACTTTCTCTAGGGTTTAGTGATTCGATAGTGGCCTAATATATGACATAAGTATACACATCCCAGTGATTAAAAATTATCAAAAATGAAAAATCAGTATCCTAGATACCAGGAGTGGAAAATCATTTGCATGTAGTCTTAAAGGCATTAAGTAGATCTTAAATGTGTTTGAATGACATGGGAGTTAACACCTGAGAAGCCCCCAGGTTGTCACAAAACTGCATTTTCATTTGTTTGCTCTTTACCTGAGATTTAAGACAAAGCAGATCATTTTTGTGGCTGCATCATATGAGGTATGACTGGAAAATTAAAATTCAAGCATTTGCCTATAAGGGCAAAACAGCTCTTATGTGCCTACACATGTAAATAAGTATATACAATTTACTTGGGTTTCACCACCAGCTAGCAACAAACCCCCAGTTACTGGCTAGTAGATACCAGAGTGTTGCTTTCATAGTGGATCTAGTTCAGACTACTATAAACAATTTTTGTACTTGTCTAAATTACAATCCACTTAGTAATCTTCTTATCTTAGTGCCATGAAATTGCTACTAAAATGCATAATCTTTATGTACTTCATTAAGCCATAATATTATTATTTTCTCATAAAGAATAAAGAGGGTCAAGGTACCTTCTTTTTGTTTGTTTCTCCCAGATTTTTGGTGCCTGCATATAGTCACATTAGGAACACATGTCACATTCTCCCCTAAAATTTCTGGGACAATTTTAGAAGAAGCAGAAGTTTCTGCTGCATCTTTGCCAAAACTTTTCCATATGATGCCAATAAATAGAGTATTAGTCTCATACTTTTCTCTGTCAGCATCAAGACAAGTTAATAATTAAGGGAAGGAGGATAAAGGAAGCAGGGTTAATCTTTTTAATATAAAGAAGGATTTATTGTGACTTTTCATTGTACTTAGCAAGCAACACACTGTATTGCTTAGCCAGTTAATGGTAGGACTGGTCCCAATTACACTGAACAAAGCTTTAGGTGTGTCTTCTAAGCCTGTTTGTCTACTTCTGTGCACAGCGTATGAAGAACTTACGTATTTCGTTTCAAAAATAACAAATCCCTCTTAGCTGTCACTGCAGCTGACTTCCTGCCTGGTGATACTCCTCTTCCTTCCACAGTCCATGGTGGTGCTGTACCCCAAATACGGGTTTTTAAGATATGCTTGTGATCTTCCAAACAAAACATAAGAAAACAAAAAGATAATTTTTTCCCCAGAATGCACTGGTTGTGCTATTGGGACACCAGCAAGTACCTGCTTCCCATGATCATGAGAGCAGGAGCAGCAGCCACAGGCAGAGTAGCCCCCAAAAATTAGCGAACAGTCAAGTAGATGGTTAGGATCTAGTCTGGCTGGCTTTAAACTGAGAGTGAAGAACTGAGTTGAGATTTAAATCAGAATTAGTAATAAAAAAAATGTGGAAGATCAAGAGGGGGTGGGAATAGACTTACATATCTGGGGACCACTCTAATAGCTTTCATTCTAGTGTGTATTGAAAAGTATGAGGTCAGCTGATAGCAAGAAAATATATTCTAATCTTATTGTTGCTGAATATTGAAGTGGGAATAAACTAGGTACATCTGTCTCAACCTTCCCATTTTGTGTCATCTTAATATGTCAAAGACAGAAGAATTAAAGGTGTGTTCTTGAATAAATTACCTCTTCTACACATAGAGAAATACTGTATAGGTTACTGCCTCTCTCATTTTCTCTTGCAGCCATTCTTCACCACAATCACACATCTATGGCTAATTGTCAAATGGCAGCCTCCATGAATAATTAAGTTTAACTATCAGGGAAGCTAGCATTCCCAGGAATAAAATGTTTAATGGATGTTTCCCTCCATCTCACATTCAAATAGCCTTTTTTAAATTGATGATACCACAGCTGACTTTTCCTACAAATGCCACAGCCTTTCCTATGTAATAGCATGTGAATTCTAAGTAGAAAGACATTATCCTTTATGCACTGTTTCATGGCAACACCATAAATCACTCTTCTAAATGACTTCTCCATGTTACATGAGCAAAATGCTGAACCTATCAATCCCTCTTGCTTTATGAGTCTCAGAACAGCACAAAGGAGAGAAAGCTGAAAGAGTATGTATTAATCCTTCTGAAAATCCATAACTCAGCTAATGTAAAGAAGCAAGTATGCCTGACACTGCTATTTGTTATGTTTACTTGTGAAAATGTGACAGCAATACCTTCCCCATTTGACTTACTCACTTTGTGGCTTTCAAATGAGCAATCTACTGAATGTATATCAGCAAAATCTGATAATGCTAGTAAACATACCTATCCTGGATCCCTCAGCATGACAAAGACATGGACATATTGGAGTGGGTCCAGAGGAGGGCTACAGAGATGATTAGAGGGCTAGAGCACTTCTCTTATGAAGAAAGGCAAGGAGATTTGGCTTTGTTCTGCTTGGGGAAGAGAAAGCTCCTGGGAGACTTCATTGCGATCTTTTAGTACTTAAAGGGGGGCTAAAAGAAAGATGGAGACAAACTTTTTAGTAGGGCCTGTAGCGGTAGGACAATGGGTAACGGTTTTAAACGAAAAAAGGGCAGATCTAGACTAGGAAAACTTTTCACCATGAGGGAGGTGAGGCACTAGCACAGGTTGCCCAGAGAGGTGGTAGATGCCCCTTCCCTGGAAACATTCAAGGTCAGGCTGCAGGGGGCTATGAGCAACCTGATACTCTTAAATGGATACTCTTGTAATGTACACTGTGGTTAGGCAAAAGATTATTAAATCAAGATTTTTCAAATAGCAAATTTATAGAAGTATTAATAAAATTGAAGTGATTATCCTATAAATTCCTTACTATACTAAAATGATGATGACACAAATATTCATTTGCCTGACAATAAACTTTAATACTGACTAGCATTAGGTCAAAGCATTGGGTCAAAAGATTGTTTCAGAGGTGAAAGAAGGAGATGAATATCCCACAGCAGCTTCTTTACCTCACTCAAGAATCCTGCCTGAACCTCGTGTTGGGGTTTTAGAGATACCCCTGGGATATTAGTTACACCAAAACCAAACATAGCAGAAACCAGACTTCTCAACTGGCAACTCTTAATGGTTAGCATACTTTTAAAATTGATGTATGTCCCTACCTTAGTCTACAGAGCACTCAAGTTTGGGTGAAAGGTTTTGCTTTTAAAAGATATTATCTTTAATGTCCTAAGGTGTGGAATCAGCATTTGGCTGAATGCCAACTGGCTTCACAAAACAGTCCCATATGCATACACTGGCATATACATCAGTGTTAGGCAAATATTATGTTTTCATATTTCTAAGATTGAAAGAATACTGATCCTAGCATCACTTATCTTAAAGAAATAGAGCAACAAGCTGTCATTTTCTGTTTGTGCTTCATTAAATTTAATTAAATAAGTAAGGAAATAAATAAAGTAATGCCTTATCATTGAATAGAGATTTCTCTTGGCACACTACAAAGGCTGAATAGAGCACTCCACAGCCACATACATGACTGACATCCGTTGGTGGGCAGCAACTTTGTACAAATAGTTTAATTCCAAATTGGAACCGTGATACTATGTATTTACTGATCAGTGACAGTCTGACAATCTGATAAGGTACCTGCCCATATGGTACTGTCTCCTTTGCCACCAGTGCTATTCCAGCTGATACGTTATGTAATAAAAATAAAATGGACACTATTTTGAAATTTATTCAGTGATATCTTAATGCTCTGAAGGCAACATGCCTTTGATTTCAGTGCAAGCAGAGGGTGAATGCTTTCCATATTGCTTTCTATGAACACACAAAACTTGTAACATGGTGAAGTAATCAGATGAGCTACAAAACAATGTTTATCAAACAATTTCTAAACCATAGTGTCAGTCATTTGTCTGTACCATGTACTTTGTCATGTATTTTGAAATTTTTTGTAAAGGACAAGACTGTCTCAGACTTTTTTGGTTTTAGGCTACTTCTCTTTCCTTTAACAACCAGGAAAACCTAAAATGATAGACATAACTTTCATACTTTAAAATACACAAATGATTGTGTTGTTTGTTGCTTTGCTTTTCACATCTAAACACTACAACAATTATCAAGCTACTTAGAGACATCAGAGCTTACAGATCCAAAGAAACAAGTAAGCCTAGCAATATATATATATAAAAAGGGTAATTTGACATTTAAAATTACCCCTCACAATACAGACCCAAGTAGTTTCTTATAACCTCTGACAAATTAGCATTTCTGTTTGCTTGGCAAAAAACATTTGGCTTTATTAATTTCCTAGAAATATCTCCATTACAGTTTCATGTTCATGGCTAAACTAATTTTTCCCTTGAGTAGAATATATACATAAGCTACGATAAATATCCACAGAAGTGTAATTTCCCCCCAAAATGTTGACTAATAACAGTTCCTGAACTCTACAGTGCCTCATCAATGTTTGGCAGCTTATATTGGCTAAATCAGTGGTGTAGTTTTTAGTAAGAATGGTTGACAGGCCATGAATTGTTCTTGATTTTCCAGCCAAAAAGGTCAAGTGGAACTGGTTGCCTATATTTATGGTTCAAATTAATTTAAATGGTATTTATATCATGCAAAAGAATAAGAGTTTGATTTGGTAATAGATCTTGAATTAATTAGTGCCTTTATTTTTCTTAAAGCTAGAATATGAAACTAGATAGGTAGGTAGGTAGGTAGATAGATACCAGAAGATACTATTGGCTAATCTACTTTACAAGGAAAACCAGAAAAAGTTTCACTCATTTTCAGATTTCTGGAAATCATTTTTTAAGTAATGTGCATTCCTCATCATTTAGCAAAAACTTTCATTTCCAAATGCAGTTTTTTGCATTAGAGCTTAGAACAGAACAAAAATTAAACAAGTAATTCCATTTAATCCCAAGTAACTCTCCATTAATACATGCAATACAGAAATGCATTCTATTTTACTGCTCCATATTGTGCTTTTAGGCTAGTTATTTATATACATATGTGATTACAGAAATTTCCATGCAAAGTAAACTTTTGTCTATGTGTTACCATGTTGCTTGTGAAGGCATGAGGGTAATTCACAAGTGCATTCACAAGGTCCTAAATGCTCCTTTGAACTGCCTGAAGTTCTTCAGTGTACTCTCTCATTCAGTGACCTGGATGTGCACAACCACACATGCACAGAAAGGGACAAACAGACTATATTTCAGATGAATAACTCCATGGGATTATTACTTTGAGTATGTTAACTACCTGAGCAGGTTAGCTGATCTCTTTGGAGTCTGCAGCCAGTCTATTGATTGCTTCATTCCCTCCCCTCAAATTACTCACCTCAATGTGTAGTGCTTAGCGTAAAATTTATTTTCCTTTCCCATCTGTTTTATTCAGTGATCTTCTGTTCTTGGCCAGTTGTTCTGCCCAGTTTACTGAATTTCAGAGAAATTAAACTGGTGAGTTTTACTGAGTCTCAGAGAAATTAAACAACTAGTGCAAGGTCACATACGTCTCAGCTCAGCCAAAATTAACATCAAGAGTTAAAAAGATCTCTCAGTGCATGCAGAAGAGGGAGAAGGTGAAACTTCACCACTTTGTTTTTCAAAGTGATGAAGAGGGAGAAGAAGGTAATATTTCATCACTTTTTTAGCTGTTGGGGTTTTTCTGCTACAGAGAAGTTTAGGTAAATTTTGGTCCTATCAAGAAGGGGATCTCTTCCCTCTTTCCTCCTAGTAGAAACTTGATTCTGCCATACAATTATATTTTCACATAGAAGGAGCAAGGCTCATCACCGTTTTCCTCTTCTCTTACCACCTCTGAGGGACAGGATGTAGAAATGGACAAGGCTGTGCCCAATTTTTGAAAAGGAAAAGGTATAAGTAGCTGCTGGTAGCTACATTAAACCCTCTCTAGACAATATGAGACCCACTATCTGTTGTTAGCTTTCTTAGAAGCTGAGTGAAAAACAGGATATTAGTCCTTTAAAGTTAAGAAAATGAGCCTCTTTTCCTGTCCTGATATTTAAACTTTCATGCTTTATGCCTACCAATAACTGCATTGAAGAGAATTGTGTGATACATAACAAAAAGTCAAAGGACTTTATGACTTAATAAAATATTGTGGTATTAATATTACTGTGTGCCTAAGAAAAGAATTAACAGATTTGGAAAAAATGCAAGTAGGACTGTGAGTGAGGCATAGAAAAGCTTCAGACCGGTTCGAAAGGTGTTAAGGTATACTTCTAAAATAAAGCATGCATTACTACTAAGAATAAATAAGTATATAATAATACACTATCTTACTCCTAAAGATAGATGAGATTTAAGTAATATATAACCTCTATAAATTATATGAAGGTTTTTAGTTCTTGTAATCCTCCCAAGCTGCATGCCAACTCCGTCATGATTATTTAAATTATGCATGTTTTTAAATATAAGATTTGAAACTTGTTAAAGGTCAGCAGAGGAGAAAAATTTCATGTTCATCTTTTTTATTTCCCTGTATTTCCCCAGACCCCCAAAATAATTTGTGTTTAAAATGAGACACTGATTATCACCTCCTAGCAAAAGAATAAGCATCTGTTCCCAATAGGTCCTTAAAGGCAAGAATTTCAATTGATTGCCACATTTTCACAATATCCACCCTCTCAAACTAGAATTTGACATAGATTTAAAAAAATGAAAAAGGAAAAAAATCTTCTTTTGCTGCATAAAGACACCTGACTTTTCTTCTGCTAATAGTACCAGCAGGCTCAGTTCCCAAGATGGAACATTTTAAATTTCAACCTTGAAAGAGAACAGGTGATACTGAAGCATTTATGGTTCTACATGCATGAGGCTCCAGATTTTCTTATAGCTCCTTTTATTTCAGATCCTTCTAATATCCTTTTCGAGTTAGGAAACCACTCATTATGCTTTATTTTAATTCCTTCCCACCATTTTTAAAAAAACCTTTGGTCAAAATCCTTGGTGGTTTTCAGTTTCTCTCCTAGAGAAAAAAAAAAACAAAAAACCTTACAGTATTTGACATGCCTTTCAGCATTAGCGCTTTTGGAATAAAATACATCTTCCCCTTTGTTCGCTACCAAAATCTATTTATATATTTCCATAGGGAAATATCTGAGACTCATAAAGCAATGAGAAAAAGCACTAATCCATTCATTAGCGAAGTATTTGATCTTTTCCAAGACTATCCAGGACAGGAAAATTAGACTTTGCAATTTTTCTTCTACACCAATGTAAACTTTAAAAGAAAAATGTAAGAAATATGAGGAGAAAAAAAAAAAAAAAAATGTCTGGTTTTCTGATGGGTGTTTGAAAACATAATACCTGAAAGATGTCCAGAAGCACCTCTACAAAAATAGATAAGTAGGCATCAAATTGTGAAGCTTAGACATTATTTACATAGGTAGTATGAACAAACTCTCACACACACAAAAAAAAGGCAAAATCCCTGTAATGTAGTGTTGATAGTCTTCTTGATAGACTCAAGATGTCTCCAGCCCTTCTAGTGGTAATCATTCTCTTTTTTTACTTTCATATGAAGCCAGAAAGATGAATTAGTTTTCCCTCATTTCCCATTTTTTTCTTCATTTACCCCTAGCTAGTGCATCCCCTCTGCAACTTAAACCAAACAAACCAACCTAAATTATAATAATTACAGTATGACAAGAAATAAGTATGCCAGTGTGCTTCCAATAAATTGTAAGAATAAGCAAGCCAGAATTTGTTCTTATACAAACTATTACAGAGATTTGTATCATTTTCTGTTCAGCTAAATATGCTCATAGAAGCAGTGCTTTGGAAAGAACATAATTTCAGATTTGCTCTTGTTCTTCTCATGTGCTGAAATATTTATACTACACAGATTTTATGTTGGTTCAAATACAAATGTCTCTCTCGGATATGATGTTTTTCAAAGCTTTCAGTGCTAGAATGAATTTGAAGCAGATCTTGAATTAATTTTAACACTGGCTTTGCACTAAAAAAAGTACAGAAGAGCTTCATGAAAAATCTGTTAGATGCTCCAGCTGGGAGCAATTCTTTGCCTTGTAAATGCCAAATTATTTACTGTTCTGTTTAACGTTTCCTTATAAAAAAAGAAAAAGTAGCACTTTCCATAATGATCAAGAATGTACTCATCCTTAAAATTCCTACTGACCCCAAAATACAGAAATAGGAACTGTTAGACAGGATTTAAAGATCTCTCACCCAAGGTAAAAATTTAAGAACAAATACAGAGCCAAACCAAAGTCTCTCACAGCTCAGTATCATGTTTGCTCAGTTAGAACCCAATTCTGGAAAAGACAACCAAGACAGACAAAGCAAAACCAGCATGCCCTTCAGATGCCCTCCTAGCTATCCTTTGCTGCCTTTGCATTTATAAGTATTTTTAACACATGACCTTACCATGCTCTTGCCCACACACACTCTTAGCACCTTAAACATTCCGTGAAAAGGAGTTTCACACCTCAAGAGCAGCTATATGAAGCGCCTCCTCGTCTTTCTTTTGAACCTGTCTCTCTTACTTTTCACTTTCCCCCCTTAGATACAATCATAGAATCATAGAATAGTTAGGGTTGGAAAGGACCTTAAGATCATCTAGTTCCAAACCCCCTGCCACGGATCTTGTTTTGGGCAAGATAATGAATCCTTGATCCCAGTTTATTCCCAGTACTTCAGCTGCCTGAAATAGTCTCATTGTCCCTGGCCAGTAACCTGCAAGTTACTTCAACAGTGGGCTGGTTGTGGTGACCCCAAGTGTTTACAGGTCATACTTGGGGCATGCCAAACCTGATTAGCAGCATCGGTTATAAATGGAAGCTCATTTCTCTGCAATATAATTCTTATTCCTGTTATGACAACTCTTCAGAATGCTTATTTTAAACCATAAAAAGCCTCAAAGACCAATATATGTGTGGAAGATATCCACAGAGACTTCTAGAAAGAAATACTTCCTCTGCTCTCTCTAACTTAAGGATAACTTCCTTTCAGCTGTCAAGCAATAACCATTACCACATTGCTGAAATCAGACAAAGATTTAACCTAGAGGCCTTGCACTGAGCCTCCTCATAGGACTGTATGAATCCTGATGCAGCTGACAGCACGTACACCACCAGCCAACTGAATGATGTTCATGTAGTTATTTCTTCCTTCTCTCTAATATGAATGGATACAGTTTGAAGTCACATTTCAGGTTTTAATATTAATATCCCATACAGCAAGCATGTCAGCAATACTGCAAGGGCAGCTGGGGAAAATGACACCAGAAGGAGTGATTCAATCTTCAGGAGCTGTAAACAGTGAGGTTGGGTAAAGCACGTGGGGGAAGAAATGTCAGCACTGTAAGGCATAATTTCTGGGGTTTTAAAAGAAAATAATGATTTCTAAAACACAGCTACTCTTCAAGCAGATTTCATTACATTTTAAAACTGTATGATAGAAACAAAAACACCTAACAACACAGTCTCTTTTTTTAAAGCAAATTATAAACCCGTTTCTTCAAGTTTTTCTTTTGGGAGCTCAGGCCTATTATTCTTGTAACTATTCTATTCCCTTGCGTTGCATCGTACATCACATATTCCATACTGCAAAATATTGACAGCTTTACAAGTACAATATCATTCCGGTGACTGAACACACTACCTAAAACTTTAGAAAAGCAAACCTCTACAAAACTAAGCATCAATTTCCCAACTCAACCCTCGCAAAATATAACTTTCATATTTCTGGAGCAGCAGAGTTGACAATATTGGAAAAAAATCAACCCTACTTCCAAAAAAATAAAAACTCTTAGACCCCACCTCAAGTTTAATTCTGGTATAATTAAATTTATATAATGTAACCAAATAATTTGGGTATTAACTAGGAACCATAACTTCTCTAAAAATCAGTCTTTGTTGAAGAAAATTGTAACTGGCTCTTGGAAGGGTAACTAATTCACTGATGTCACTTGAAACAAATTTTTATGTGTTTCATGCCTTTCTCAAATTCCTTAAAAAATATTTTTATATTTTCATCACTTTTATATGACAGCATCATTTGTTTGTTTATTAAACAACTACACCCCAGAACAATATTTTACCTCAAGCACATATTTACTTGTACTTAATTATGCCACTGAACTACATTAGATATATCTGAATGAATCTTTAGTGCCAATTATTTTATTGCAGCTCTTTCACAAAGATTTTACATTCACAGTTGTGCGTGGTGATTACATAACAGGAAGGTTTTGGGATTTTGGGGTGGACAGAGACAGCTATTACTTCATTTACTTAAGACATATATTTTTTGTCACTAAATTATGCTTTTAGCCATGATATCAGGAAGTCTCCACCTCATGTGTCAGCAGTTCAGTAGGACAATGTACTAAAATATATTACCAGCTTTTTAGAGACAGAAATCAGTCTTTAATGATTATGACAGCAATTACTGCTTCTGAAACAAATCTCAGTCTAACATGGCTTCTTAACCATCCGTAGGAAACTGTATGTCCTTTAATTCCATTTAAAATTAATTACTCTTGAAAATTTATTGAGGTCAATGTTCATTTGAGGACTCAATCGTGCTAAAAAAAAAATAATAAAATTAATATGTAAGAAAACTCTTTCCAAAACAGGTTGAAGCAAAATAGAGCTCAAATTATTTTTCCTCAAATAGCACTATTATTTGGGAAAGAGGTAACATTCTGAGAAGCTATGAGTTTGATTCTAAGTATTAAATTATCTCCATCAGAAATCTGGATATATAGCAAATTAAGTACCAAAAGATGATCATAGAATCATAGAATAATTAGGATTAGAAAGGACCTTAAGATCATCTAGTTCCAGTCCCATGCCATGAGCAGGGACACCTCACACTAAACCATGACACCCAAGGCTCTGTCCAACCTGGCCTTGAACACTGCCAGGGATGGAGCACTCACATCCTCCCTGGCCAACCCATTCCAGCATCTCACCACCCTAACAGGAAAGAATTTCTTCCTTATATCCAATCTAAACTTCCCCTGTTTAAGAGTTAACCCATTACCCCTTGTCCTATTACTACAGTCCCTAAAGAAGAGTCCCTCCCCAGCATCCCTGTAGGCCCCCTTCAGATACTGGAAGGATGCTATGAGGTCTCCACACAGCCTTCTCTTCCCCAGGCTAAACAGCCCCAACTTTCTCAGCCTATTATCACACAGGAAGTGCTCCAGTCCCCTGATCATCCTTGTGGCCCTCCTCTGGACTTGTTCCAACACCTCCATGTCCTTTTTATGTTGACGACACCAGAACTGCACACAATACTGCAAGTGAGGTCTCACGAGAGCAGAGTAGAGGGGCAGGATCACCTCCTTCGACCTGCTGGTCACGCTCCTTTAGGTGCAGCCCAGCATACGTGCTGGTGTTCTGAAAGAAAATACAAAGCATGCTTTTCAGTGGAAATCCAAGTTTGTAGCAGTGGACTCAGAAAACCTTTTGGTGATCCAAAGAAATTTCAACCAGAAACTGAAGAAGGCAGCTGCTGTCTCCTTGATGGAAGCAGGTGGCTGAGGCGGAGGAAAAGGTGGGGGGCGATATTCTGTGGGAAAGCAACACTGCCAAAAATCTCTTCAGCCCTGCTACCCCCTTGGTTGATGTGATGTGGTCAAGCCAGTTTTCCAGTGACAACCTGAGAAATTCAAGTGGTGTTTTTATTCCTTTCTTAAAGGTGTGTAACTGAAAAGACGTGTCATAAAGAAATTAATCTGATGTTGATCACATAACAGATGCCCTCACTACTTCAGTAAGAACCCTGGAAAACACATTTGAATTATTTCCTACATCTACTTAAGTTGTATTTCCTATTAAATAACTGGAACCAACAGGGTTGCTTTAAAAAAACTGCCCTTCTTACTTCAGCAGGCTGACGAGAAGAATGCGATGCGTTACGACAAAGCCATGAAAACTGTAACTGCACCCAAAGAGTTTCGTGAATTAAAGAAGATTACAGCAATTCTGAAGAACAGATAAAAACACAATACACATTCAACATCAAGGCACAGTTATTCTAAAGTTTCACCAAACTTGTATTACCTTTGCTACAGCTCCTCTTCCTTTCCGTGTATGTTGACTCTTCCCTCAATACACAATTGCTCAAGTGGTACTTGAGCTGTCTGTATCAGGAGTGGCCCAGATTCCGTTATGCATCCTTCCTCTGTGTGCATTCAAACTTACTCATTCTCACCCACTGAAAATGAAACGTGTCTCGTTTATCCTTCCTTCCTCATTCTGTGCAAGGAAACATTCCTTTCTTTTTTTAAGCTCGTTTCATGAGGGCCCTGCCTATCCCAACCCCCTGCAGTACCACATTTAAATTTCACATTTAATCAGATTCAGTAAACACATTTGTAGTTTACTGACAGTATGCAGCAAGTTGTCCTGAGAAAATGACAGCCTCCTGTCTCAGGAGAAACACCACCTCCTATCTCTGAGTCATTCCTCAAAAACCAAACAAATAACCACTGTCTCCACTCCCTACAATATCCTATTCCTACTTCACATGGCTTTGAAAGGAAAACGTATGTATTACCTTACCAGAAACGTCAAAGATGTGCATACTACCATTACAAAAGACACTAAAATGCTTGGCTGAACATTACCCTTTGAAAGAAAAACAGAAAAGCACAAATTGCAAGCAATTTCTATATAAATAAGGAAGTGATCGAACATTGTTTCTTGAATATTGAGGATTTCTATTTGATCTTACACCTTTGTAATCTTTGAGGTCTTGTTTTAATTGTGCAGGATGACTTAATTCAATCCTCCAACTGGCAAGCCCTGACTTCTTACAAGGGTTACCTTATCAGACACACAGCAAGCTTTCTGCATCTGGCAGTGTCTTCATGTTTCTCTTCTACTCTCGCAGCTATGAAGCTGATTGGATGGGAGGTAGAAATAATTAGGATTACAGGCATCTTGATTATAAACATTTCAGCCCTGCCTGATTCATACTAATTTTACATGCAGCTGTAAAATTAACTCTTATTCACCTTTTTTCCATTTGACAAGGAAACATTTGAGGGCAAGTTTAATTTTTGTCATATTTTCTGGAGTGAACAGAACAAACGCAAAGAAGACCATCATTCAGATTTAGTAACAAAACCCCAGCAAGATCACCCACGTATTGGTGGAATAACCTCACACCATACTGAGCATGAAATGCTAGTCACAGCAGTAGCAAATAGGAGAAAGAAGTTTTCTCTTGAATGGCAAATGCTATTAATTATTTCTGGTTACTGGTTTAGGACTTAAGTTAGAGAATATAGTTGAAAAGTTCTTATCAGCTGTGGACAATATGAACAACAATTACTTGCTACCAAGGCTGGGGGGTTTGTTTGTTAAAAACAAAACAGTTATAATTAAGACCTAAGGAGCTGTTGGTATTTTCTTGACCTTGAGTACTGAATCTGTAAGTCCCAACTAGATGAAAATGTGAACAGTTGTACGTATCTTCTGTAACACAAAAATTGTTTATCCTTGCTCTTCTGGTTTATTTGTGTGATCTCCCGGGTTTTAAAAATACCACTGTCTTTTTAAAATGAATCTAGGACAGCATAATGGGAATATACGAAGAATACCACTATATGTATATTATTATTATTTTAAACTAAATAAGTACTATTCGCTTGCATGGAAGCCAACAGATGATATACTACCTTTAACATACAACTGGATGAAACTGAGACTTTTGTTACAAAATCCTGTAATTTAAGGAAAAAACAAACAAACAAACAAAAATTATCAAAAAGTTAGTAATAGTCTAATTATTTCCTGGTCTTTTTATTTTCTTGCTTTGAAAAGTAGAAATTAGTACAATTAGTATAACAGAAATACTGAACAGTCAGCTAGCAAGGGCCAAAAATATGTAACAATTGCAACCATTAAAATGTAAATTTTATATTTTTTGGTTTAGAATGTCATTAAGGTATACAACACTCCACGAATGTTTTTGTGAATGAAATTTTTATTTACACACTGTATCCAGAAGCAGATACATAAATCCTTATACAATTATTTTTCAAAAATGTGCAAGAAATTATTATAATTTTGTTTACAAACCAAAACACATTAAAATCAATGGACTTTGGATAATTCACTCTGTGGTGTGCTTAGTACAAATAGTGCACACCAGGTCTGAAGCAGAGAAAAGTGTAAACTACAGCAATCTGGATTGCAAGTATTAACTTCATGGCACTCCATCATCACTATAAAAATTCTTTAACCCAACAGGTATTCATATAAAATTCTTTAAGAATTTTTCACTATCTGTGTAGAATTTAGAGCACTTTCCAGATGCAATAATGCCATATTTTCCATATTATGAACTACTATCTAGCCCATTTTTTGCTTATAAAGAATGCTTGTAAATTATGTTCTCTGCAGTCATAAAAAGATTTTAAGAAATTGAGTTGGTAATCGTTAATTTAGTCATAGCTTAGCTCACAATTTTAAAGTTTAGTAACAGAAAAATATTTCTCATCAGAATCATAGCCCATATATTGCTGGTAGGCTGTTTTAGATTTATAATCCCAGTATTCACATAGATGAAATGCATCAAAACAAAACCTGCAGAGCTGTCACTTAGCCCAGCAGTCAATATTCACAGAAAGAATTTGGCTTTACCAAAATGCAAAGTCAGCTCATCTGAGAACAAAGAGTTTAATTAATAATTGCATTTCTGATCCATCTGACAGAAAAACATTTTGATAAAAAGATGGCATTCACTACGTCAACAGCAGGATAAGTGCTATACACTTCAAACAGATCAAAGAATACAAATCACTTTCAACTGTTTGTAACACTGGCTTACAAAAAAAAAAAACAACCCA
>NDXB01019779.1:334894-346998 GCA_002631895.1 Agapornis roseicollis | reverse complement strand
CAAATCACTTAAAACTGTTTGTAACACTGGCTTAAAAAAAAAAAAAAACAACCCAAAAACAATAAAAAACCCCAAACAAACAAAAAACCAAAACCAAACCCATGCATGGGTTGTGCAAATTTATTTTTCTATTTCCAAATATAAGGTGTTTTTTTATTCTTCTAATTGCTAAAACAATGTTATTAATAACATCAATTGAGATACTGAAAAGAATGAGCTTTATTCCAAAGTTTCATTTTCAAAACATTTTTCCACAATAAAAATTGCATTTGAACCCTTAAACTGTTGTGCTGCATAAATAGCCATTTTTCTCCTCTGTAAGGATCATAGTCAGTTAGCTTTTATTCCTAGTGTATCTACTTTGAAAGGTCCCCAAAATATCCTCAATCACTTTCTTTTTATTTATCAAGGACACACAAAAAGTCAACACAATTTTTATGGTTACTCTGAGAACTTCTAAATTGTCTCATAACTAAATGTTACTTTTATATTAATGTTTATTATAAGAAATTGTAAGTATCTTTAATATTTTCAAAGTAATTTTTCTGGGTTCCTTTTCCTGATTAATGAAACCTGTAAAAATAAGTATTTGTGTCTACTTACTACTGATTTAAAGTAGTTTGAGCTTACTAGAAATATCACCACCATTTTTTACTTAGAAGCAACGCGCTACATGGTTCTCACATTCTAGGTCTAAACCACTTTACACTGGTCCTTTTGTGGAAGCTTTTTAGTGTGTGGGGGGAATGACAAAGTTAACTTGACCTGAAGAAGTTCACCAATGAAGAACACAGCTGAATCAAAGTGTGTTGGTTTTGTTTTTTGTTTTGTTTATTAAAAAAGGCATCAACTTGTATGAGTGAAAGAAAATGAAATTTATAAAGGCATGGGCAAAAATTTAGCATGTGTGTTCTTGCACGTTTTTTCAATTCAGCAATAAGACAAGGATATTACAGCTTCAAATATTTAAGTTTCAATGCAATGACTGCTAAATTAATGTATGTGGCATAATATAAACAGGTTTAATGTATTCAATAGTGGTATTAAATGGCAAAGAAAATATTTAATATACTATAATCTTTCAAAGACTGTGTAGAATGCATAGGCCCTCTAGCATGTATGGGGAAAGAATTTTTAAAGTGAAGAAAATGCCAGAGGTTTTCTTCCAAAAGTATGTGTCTGAAATCCATAAAACTTATTTTCTTTTTCCTCCTCACAGCCAGAATCAGAACACTGTACCATACAATAGGTTATTGTGCCTTTTCGAATAAAGTTTGTGATCCTGATTCAGTGACGGGGAAAAGGGCAAATCAGTAGAGGAAAAAAAAGAAAACATAATTCACACTTTCATACATACACCTCAATGGCAGAGCCAACAAATCACACGTATAGACTGCTCTAGATTTTAAAGTTTAAAACTTTATCAGACTAAAGAAGAAATCATTATTCTCCCTCCCTTACAAGCAAAGGCATCCTTTCTCTCCCTCTTATTTTTTTTTTTTTTTTTTTTCTTTTTTAGTTAAACATTATGGTCAAAAAATAAATTAAAAAAATATAAATTTAGTCTATCAATTCAGGCAACCCAAGATGTAGTGCTACTGCACCACCTTGCAGCAATACTGTATTCATTACTAAAGACTCATTTCAGGGGACAAAAGGCCAGGTGAAACAAAAAGAAGAAATTACCTAAACAAGGAAGCTCTATCAAAGATGAACAGCCTCTTCTAAACTGATGTTTAGTGACTAGACACTCCTACCAAGGATGGGGAAGATGACTTTCTAAAATAAAAAATGGGGCAGGCGCAGGCAAAGCAAGCCTCCCTCCCAGGCTATGACCCCTTTAACAAATAACAAACAAAAGTGATAGACTCATTGGCAGGGAAGGGGATGAGGGAGAAACCTGAAGCAAAACAGAAAAATGCCATGGATTAACCTTGAATGACAAAAATATTACAGTGTAGAACATGAAATCCCCACTGAATGTCTTTCCCTACAGAAGGTCACAATAACTGTAAGCTTTTCAATGCCAGAATTTTTGACAAATATCATAAAAATTTACTTAACTGATTCGATATTTCATACGTCAAAACATATTTTATGACAATAGACTTAGACATTTTCCATGGTCAGGGTTAGTGTTCATACGTTTTATAATCTGAAAGGCTATGAGAATAGAGATTGAGAGATGCATTTTAAGCACCTTCCATCTAAAATGTTATTTCCTGTTCCTTCCTCCCTAAAAGATATCAAAAAAAAAAAAAAAGGAGAAAACTATCCAAATGATATTAGTGTATTACTGCATTTCCAAAATGAAAAAAAAAAAATGCAGAAAATGATAAAATTTCAAATAACTTGAATATATATTGTAGAAATCATCCTATCAGAAGTTTCCCCCATTCCCTACAACAGCTTATCAATTTATACTCCCATAATAACAATTCCTAGAATCTTTCAAAAAAATTGAGGAACACACTCCCCACCCCACCCCCCCCGAGGTAGGAGGGAAAAGAACATAAAGATAGGGACCTGGTTGATGTTCATTTATTTAACTTATGGCATGATTTTAAAGGTAATATTTGACAAGACCAAAATACTGCCATTTCCTTATAGGTACTACACACTGACTTTTTTAAAAGGCCATTTTTAGAAGGACAGAACACTTGAGACAAGAAGGCAGCTGAACTAACCTTCTCAAACACAAAAGTGTATAGACAATACAAGGCTGAGGAGAAAGGTGGGGTTTTTATCCCAAAGATATGCTGCATAACTATGTTCTTATCATACAGCTCTGCCTGTAAGTTCTACACTAGGACATATCTTATAGAAATTCATAATTAGGATACTGGGAAATGGTTTTTAACATAGATGTAAATTCTGTAATTTAGAATACCAGTATGTTTTTTATCCATGATCTTTTTTTCAAACAGGCTATTTTAAAGCAGGGGGGAGAAAAAAAAAAAATCCATTGAACAAGTTTCATTTGACTTTTACTTATCGTTGAATACACATGAAATGTGCTTTCAATGCATAAAAATCACAGTGGATAGCAGCAAAGGACTTGGGGGAAATTAAGGAGAATCTGATCATTCACATTGTGATTAATCTGCACATTGATGAAAGATAGCTATTTCACACTTCTAAAAATAAACTTGAGATCATTCTTGGGAAAAAAAAAAAAGCCCCCCCCAAATAATACATAAACCCCCCGAAACAAACATAAATCCAAATGCATTATTTCTCTTTTACACACAAAAATGAAATATTTTTATGGCAGCAAAAGATTTTGATAGCAATGAAAGTCTGTAAACTGTAATTCAATCTCTTTTTGTTGTTGTCGTTCCCAAAGTGCAAGATGCAAGATTCCCGTAAGCTTTCAGTAGTGCTTTTCCTGTAAATAATCCTTCATTTTGTTTGGCAAAGGCAGTTTCTGAATCAGGTCTATTCTTGTGTACTGACGTATTACAAAACGACACAGGTATTGTAAAGAACGCACCTGCATAAACCGAGATACTGGATTTGTCAGTCTCACTGGGTAAGTTGCAGATCCAGGCAGGCGAGATCTTGAATAGCAGAAAGCTCCATTTTCAGAGTCCCTGATTGAATGTTCAATTAAGTCAACTATAGATGTATGTCCCTCCACATCTGGTTGTTCATAAAAGCTAAACCTACCATTTGAGTGTTCAATTCTAGTGTGAAGAGTTTTTCCATGGGAACGAAAACTCAAACTTAAAAGATATCGATCATCAGAACTATCTCGAACAAGAAACGAGCCATCAGGCACATTAGCTAATTTTCCCTCTGCTTCCCAACGTGTAATGGGGCCCCAGTACCATCCTTGTTTTGCAAGTTTTTTCAGTTCTTCTGTGAGACTTGTTACAACCATAGGACCACTGTTCTGTACAGAATCATAAACTCTTCCAACTCCCGGGGCAGTGTTAGGATCAAAATTCAAATGGCAGCGCATACTTTCAGCCACATGGGCATCTGTGCCATTCAATCCATTGAAGTTCCTTTGGATTTGATTATTCTGCATTGGAGGTAGCAAAGGTGAGAGTGGAGGGACATCGCTGTGATTAACTCTTGGACTTTGTAACATGACTCCTGTGGTACCAATCAACAAACCATTCACTGTCTGGTCCACAAAGATATCCGGTGCAACGACTACATCCTGATCCACTTGGCTCTCTTCTTCATGGAAAGCATTTCCCCCCACTTGAGAAGAAACAGTTGAAACTTCCATGGGTGAGGAACCATCCAGACAGTAACTACGTGATCCTTCCAAAGGATACATTCCCTCATCTAAAGGCACAGTATACTGAATGTAGTCCTGAGGCATTAATCCAATAACTACAGGCACATGTTCATCAATATGAAGATGCAAGTCCCCGTTCTGAGATTCTGTATTTTTTAACACACTGTTTTGTTCCTGGAACACACTGTCTGACTGCAAGTCATGAAAGTCCTTTCGAACACCATTCAGTGCTGGGCTTGGATTAGAGGAATGGACCAAGGCCTTGACTTTGACTTCCATTTTGATGCAAGTCTCTTCTGAATTTGTAGGTCGAAGGGGCCATGGAGTTGGACTGTAATGGTGATTACGGAGAGAAGTGGATCTCAGAGGTCTTTGAGCTCGCACATCTTTGAAAGTTATTGGAGCAGACGAGGAAGAAAAGGTATCATCATCTGCAGAGCTTACAGATGGTGTGCTGCCTTTGCCTTTCTGTTTTTGTTTTGCTGAAAGCCTTCTTTTTAACGTACCCATTAAACTTTCACTTTTTGATCTATTTTTGCCTCCTTTTTCATCTTCACTATTGACTTCACAGCTAGCCAAATCTTTACCATAGCAGCTGCCAAACAAAGAGTCATCTTTTCCAAATTCACTTAATGATGGCTGCTGAACCACTACAAAGTCACTTTCATCTTTACTTTTATTTAAGTTAAAGGACTTGCGAATTGTTTTGAGACTAATTTTCTTCATTATGACAAGTTACCAAGTCTGGCTGATCAGCAGTGCTTGTGGTGATATAGCCCTAACACATGCAGAGCAGCTTCTGCTTCATTTATGTGTTTTATCCAGCCTCATTTAACTTCAAGAGCCATTTCCTGAAAACAAATAAAAAACAATTAACTTCACAAAAGAAATATTTTTTAAATTATCCATAAGGGTTTCTCCCCTCCAAACAAAACAGAAAATTCCTGTACTTTTAAGTAATGGGCATTAAATAGAAGTAAATATAGATAGCTGACTTGGAAACCAATCAGGCTCAAGGAATTAATCTGATATATCTGACCTGGAGATTTCCCCTTTTATTCTTTTTCCTTCTTTCAGCATGCTATTTATAAAATACACACAGAAAGACTGAGGATGGAATGGACCACCAGGAGTCATCTAGTCCAACCTTCCTGCTCAAGTAGGGTCACCTACAGCACATTGCTCAGAAATGCATCCAGATGGCTCTTGCTATCTCCAGGGAAGGAGGCTCCCCAAGCTTGCTGGACAATCTGTTCCAATAATCAGTCACCCTCACAGCAAAGAAGTTCTTCATCATGTTCAGCTGGAACTCCCTGTGTTTTTATTTCTGCCCAATGCCTCTTATCCTATCGCCTCGTAGCACCAAGAAGAGTCTGGCTCCATCCTCTTGACACCTTCCCTTCAGATACACATTTATCAAATCCCCCGAATCTTCTCTTCCCTAGGCTGAACAAGCCCAGCTTCCTCAGTCTTTCCTCCTGTGAGAGATGCTCCAGGCCCTTAATCATTCTGGAAGCCCTTTGCTGGACTTGCTCTCTTGTGGCGGGGAGCCCAGAACCAAACACACATACCCAGATGAGGCCTCACCAGGGCTGAGCAGAGAAGGAGGATTACCTCCCTCACACATTATGTTACACTCATAGGCACATATATTTAATGCTTGTATACAGAATTTTGCATATGTATATATGTGCTTTTATATAAAATACACTTTCTTTACACAGGAAAGTTGAGCAATATTCAAATAGCTACATAATTCTAGGAAAACTAATTCTAGTGAAGAGACACACAGTAACCGCAAAGTAACATCTGGTTAGAGCAAGTCATAGAAGTCTCCTCCTGAACTTCCATACTTGAAAAGTTAATTTCCAAACACTGTTTTAGGTACAGAGGAGGTCAAATCACGGGCTCTCCTTGTCTAGTACTAATAGAGCTTTCTTCCTGCAGTACTTCTGCCAAGAGTAAGTGGACACATCTGCTCAAATCCCAGCCAACTGCTCCCACCTGGCTTCTTCCAGAGTCATGTACACACCCCCTTCACAAATTTGACTTTTCAGCTTGGCTTTTTTCTGTTTTGTTTGTTTGGCTGGTTGGTTGTTGGGGGTTCTTTTGTTGCTGTTTTTGTTTGTGTGTTTGTTTGAGGATTGGCTGCGGTGGTTTTGGAGATGGGAGGGTGGCTTTATTGGGTTGGGGGGGGGGTTATGTGTTTTTAATATTAGACCTTTGTCCTGGGTTCAGCAATAGCAGTCAATTTTTCTCCTCCTTAGTAGCTGGTGTTTTGACTTAACCTGGGAACAAAACTGATAACACCAATGTTTTTGATTGTTGCTAAGCAATGTGAGTCTCATACTCTGCCAGGGAGGAGGGGGGCCGGGAGGAAGGAGGGACAGGACCCAAACTGACCAAGGAAGTATTCCATACCATAGCACGCCATGCCCAGGAGGTAACTGGGAGTTACCCAGAAGGAGAGGGAATTTCCCAGTTGGGCTCGTTTTCGGCGGGTAGTATCGTACCCTCTTCCCTTGTTATCTTCCTTATCGTTATTATTGGTGATAGCAATAGTGATTTGTGTTATACCTTAGTTACTGGACTGCTGTTATTTCAACCCGTGGGAGTTGCATTCCTTCAGTTCTCCTCCCCATCCCTCTGGGAGTGGGGAGGAAGGAGGGGGGTTGAGTGAGTGAACGAGCTGCACGGCTGGGTTTAAACCACGACAACCTTCCAAAGCAAGCAGCTCTGTAGAGAGGGGAAGCACAAGAAGAAGTTGCTGCTGCCACAGAAGTAGATACTACCATTAGTAATAGCCATTATTCCACATACCTCCAAACACATGTGATATGAGCAGCACAAACTGCAGCAGCGAGCCTGGTGCCAGGCTAAACATGGCAAGCTGAAGGAGTCTAATTTTTCAAGAAACCTTCCAGAATTTAGGGGACCGAGGGGAAAATAAAACGGTCCTTTTTCACATTTTTCACCCATGGTATCACAGTACAAGCAACTGAGAAAAATAACGGCATGAACAGAAATAAGTTTTATCAAGTAAACAAGATGATTTTCTTAAATAACAACTCAAAAACTGCATAAAATCATGTCAGGAGAATTATTACTATAATCAAACAGCAATCCATTGACTATTACTGTTACCCAGCCCAACTTTTGTGGTCCTCAAGTACACAAAGGCTAAACGATCATATCCAAAGAAAACTAAAACAAATCTAAGGATTCTGAACTTCAAAATACCTTGAAAAAATTTGAGTAAAGCCCTTCTGCTGGGCGTTTGGACACTGTTCTCAAACAGCAAAAACACTAATGCTTGATTTACTTCAATGTGTACCCTAGTCCTATCTTCAAATTCCCTACACTATGTATCATCCCACCACAAAGACCGTTCTGTCTTTGCCATAACCTCTGGCATTTTCCAGGTCCATCTTTAGAATATCTTAGGCGATTTCCATTTCCTTTTGCTAATTAGCAAATTAAAGAGCACCTTCCTTTCTCTCAACGGGGAGAAACCAAAAGATTTCTTTTCTTCCCATAAACTGATTTACTTGCCATCAGTAAACATGCCTTTAGGAAACAACCTGTTTCCTAAACAAAAGACTAGGAACCAATTCTTGCTATAAATAAACATTAAAACGTTAAAACCCAGTATTTTATTAGAAGTGTACTGCTTATCTCCCACTTTTAAGATGATTCCTGTGGTACAAGGAGTCCTGACACCTGAAAAAAATATGAAGATGATACTGGAATATGTGTATATTTTTTCAGAAGTTAAGACACTACTTTTATTTTCCTTTTCTTATGACAGATGCATGCAGAACCATAAAATTTAACGTTAAATTCTTGATGTTTAGTATGACCTCCATATGTTTGGAATAACTGGCAAATATAGAAGTACTGAAAATGAAACATGAGCAGTACACGTTTAGTGAGTTTTATATGCCAGAAATTTGGCATACTAGGATAATCAACAAAGCACAGTTATTAAGAAAAAGCTACAGATAAGGGACAGTTACATATCAATTAAGAGTAGACCTGAAATGCCTTGTTAACCTTCTATTCCTAAACCATTTGGATTTAGCCATCATATCAATCTGCAGTTTCTTTTCATCATATATAACTGAAATAACCTAACAAAATGAGTGAAAATTTTAACTTCAGGATTCTATGCTGCTCCTAAACTGACTAGAGTGCTTGTTCATCTAATAAATTTAACTGTGCCTTTGTGTAAGTACTACCAGAAGCCTGGGAATCCTCACATTAGCCCCACATGTGAAACCCATGATCTTCTCCAACTGTTTCTGACATCCACAAGCTGATACTATTTCCACTTCATCAGGTACGTACCCCCATCCTTGTGGGAAAGTACATCATAATGTTTGTAATTTCTAGTCCTGAAAAAGCAAGCATGAAACAAAGTAAAATCTGCTTCCTACCCTAGGGAGAAAATAAAAGAACACTACCAGGCTGTTGACTGGGGAGAGGTGCAAGAGACCCAAACTGTCTGATTCACGATATATTTTCTTATTGATGTGTTTCAAAATAAGTAGTTCCCTTGGATCTGGATGAAGGAACAACATTTCTTCAGTTTCTCCATAACTAAAAGACTTAACAAGTCACTTGAAAGAACAGGTTTTTTTTATCACATACCAGTCTTTTGGTATAAAAACGTATTGCTTTACAAATGAAAAAGCAGTATCTGAAAATAATCTCACCAGATATGGCAGCATAGAAAATTAAAGATTTTCTACTTTGAATGTGACTGAGCCTGCTTGAGCTAGTGGTTTACATCTGTCAATCTACCTTAGTAGTCAATGTCTTCATCAAGCAAAACACAACTGCCCTAATGCACAACTCATTACTTGTATCATTGTAACATTTCATAAAAAGAAATAATACAGGTTTGAAGTTCAAATACAAACTATATGAACAACATGCATATGTCTAAAAGTCCAGGTCATTCATCCAGGAAAAGCTGATAAAAATCTAGTCAATGACAGGCCACGGTCAAAGCTCTGCGAAGTAAACTGAATACAGCTACAAATGAGAGCACACCTCTAAAGTTTTCTGCATGAGAATCACTCAACTTTATGATATCTCATACACATATTTATCCAAGACAGCAGAAAGCAAATATACGGTGAAATAAAATAATAATTGATCCAGATACTCTTCTTTATTTGCACATACTTAAAAACATAACAGTAATTCCACATTGTGGATTAATGTGTTTAAAAGTACTGTATAACCAGTCCTCAACATGATATACTCATACATTTGCAAGTGTAGAATTTTCTACTGTCTACATCCAGAAGACCTGAAACAGAAGAGCCCAGCATGCACTCCTTCCAGGAATACATTAAAACAACCTATTCAACTTCTTCACAACCCTCAGCACTGCAACAGCTTTGCTAGTGTTCTGTATGAATTAAAGCATCACCGAAGTCTCCCACTGATGCTTTCTTCCAGTGCCATCTGCTGTACAGTGAATATAGACAGCCTAACTAGAGACACCTCCAGAATTTCTTCTTGCAGGTACATGTGGCTAAAACCAGAGTCTAAACTATGCCAATATACTGCCAAAGCCTGGTAGCTATGTACACTGTAACACCTGAAACATACATATTGAAAATGGCAGATTGATCAGATCCAAAAAGAGAATCTGATGTTAACACACAGATTAATGAGGCAAAATTAAATTCTGCCTTATGAACTTCCATTACAAATTCTGCATCTTGGAATTTTAAAACTATGCAGGTTGACAAAACACAGGCCTCTAGACAAAAACTACCATATTGCATGACTGCCAGATTACTACCCAGCAAACAACATGGGCCCCTCTGTGCTTATAAAAATAATCATAACTAAATTTTCATGCCTTATTTTGAAGAATAACAATATATATTAATTACATATAAATGTGAAATTATTAGTGAAAAGAATTAAAGCAAAAACTTTACAGGCTGCTTCTCTGAAATCTGAAGAGCAGCAATGTCATGGTTTTAAGCAGATTTATGAAAAATACAGAAGTTTAAAAAATGTAAATCCATTTGTGCAATCCAGTTCGAGTAGTCAACAGTTTAGTCAGTTTGATGCCACAAAACATTTTCAGCACATAGCTATCTCAATGCAGTATTCACAAAAGTACACCAACAAAAAGTTTGATTATTTGTATTTATATGACCTTTATTCATTTCTTATCTTTTTGACACCTTCAGGTTAGGTGCAGTCATTTCCTAAGAAAAATACCATAAACAATACTGCCAGAATACAGTGCTATAGAAATAAAACAACACTAACTTTTGAGAGTCAGGACAGAAAACATCACATTGGGAACACACAGCAAAATACAACTCATGGTTGAACGAAGAATCGCCTTTTAGAAGTTTAATAAAAATACCATCATAAAATGGCTTGGAAATATTAATCAATGCTGTTGCAGATAACTTAAAGACTTTCCTATATAAATTATGCTGTTAAATAAATGTTAATCTGTTCATTTATTTCCATAAAGTGGAGCACTGAACTTGATTTTCAACTGCACTACTCCTGAAAAATCTGGCTGTTCACCAGAACTACATAATCTTCATTCTTATACTGAATCATAGTAAGACCTACATAATTTACAACTTCAACTTACTGCATTTTTAACATAATTATTTATATTAAAGAAAACAACTAAAGATACCTTGAAAGATAAGAAAGTTTCTGCATTCCTGGGACATGACAAGCAACAGGTTTTCATTATAGTCAGATAATGAAGCCTAGTCTAATTATCTGCAGAAGCATGAGGTGTTGTTCCCCTGCTGCCTCCAAACTCTTGCTGAAATATATTAATGTATTACTCAGAAGGGTGTTTCAAAACCAGCATCTCAAGGTGTCCTGGGTTCGGCACACAAGATAACACAGACTTCAAGCACTACATTTCAGAGATTCCTAAGAGTCTAAATTTACTCACGAGTTCCTAAATTTATGGATGTAAAAGAATTAAGAAGTTGTTCTCCATACCTGATCTTACTGATTTTACTTCAATAAGTAAAAAAATCAAGTCTGGATCACTGGAAGATATTTCTTCAAACCAGTAACAGAAAATACTAGCTCAAAATACTTCCTGCCATGTACTTACAGTATCAATCTGTATGAGTACAGAAACTACATATAAAATATTCATTAAGAAAGATTAAATATCTATTTCAAATACCATCAGTTTCTGATGGAATATATAGACTACATGCAGCTTTCTTGCTATAGATGCTGTCAGCATGCTTAAGATGGTGAGGATTTTTTCCTTTCCAAGAGCTTCAAGTAAATTCCTTCACTGTAACAACAAGTCTTTAAATTAAGTAATCTAAACCCCATTGCATACTCTTATACCTTGAAAACAACAAGAAAGATGGATGGTTTTAGTAGTGGCTTGCTGATGAACATTAATGTAAGATTGCAAATTTCACAAAAACTCATCCTCTACTGCACACCTGCTTTTCTAGAGAGTGGAGAGGCTCAGATGTACACCTTCATATGAAATTGGAATAAGGTAAAAGACAGATGAGAAACTCATCTGACAGTACTTTATACTCATAACAATACAAGAGTTCTCAAAGACTCCTATTTTTAAGCTAACTAATCAAAGACCTGAACACTGAGTAGATGTCATTCACCACAAATTTAAACTTCTACCCTCTAAGATTTGAGCAGCTAGGGAAGGTACTGTCAGCTTCTCTAGAGGCCAATATAATTTAATAGGCATTACACAGATTACAACTCAAAACAAACAAACAAAAACAACAACAGTAAGTCATGTCATTGCTTTTTTTCTTGTGTTTTTTTTTTTTCTTGGTTTTTTTTTTTTTTT
>NDXB01019779.1:283352-334772 GCA_002631895.1 Agapornis roseicollis | reverse complement strand
TTTCTTGGTTTTTTTTTTTTTTTTCTTCTTTTTCCTCCCTTTACAAATCTTAAAGGGAAAACATTCTATGGGCAATAATGTTTTAACAACATACAAAGTAACCCTAATCACAGTTAGCAAACTTTAGCAGAGAACAAGCAAGGTATACCTTTGGTAATAAGTAGAAAAGCAGGATAAGATAATAATAAAGGGATTTTTCTTCACGATTAACTGTATGCAAAGCCAAAGAAGTCTGTATATCTTGACTAATTGCCTCTGGCCTACTGTTGAAAAAGGATGCTCATTAACATATGGATTTCCCTGATTTTTTTTTTTTTTTCTTTAAGCACTACTTAATCCATGGCTGCTTGCAGTAAGTCCTGTTCTTCTTTCCCATATTTGGTTGCAGGACAGAATATTTCTATCTGATTGGTAGTTTTCCTCTGTGGAGTAAGTGAAGAGCGTTAAATGGCATCTCTATATTACAGTTCATCTGTGTATATAGTCTCGTAACTACAATAATCTCATCACTACAATAGCAAAAAGCAGCTACTAACACTAACAGTCCTCTCTCTGAAGGTTGCACCTCACACAAGGAAGGCTGACTGTGGTGCACATCTGTTCCACAACTACTACAGGCACACTAACTTGGTACTTTAAACTGAAATCAGCACCAGCTTCTATCAGCTGGTGTCAGCTCAAGAACACGAACAGCATCATACCACCACTGTTGCTTTTGGAGAAGAAAACTCTGGGGGAGTTGGGTGGATGACAGCCAGAACAGTAACTGCTTTGACCACTCTTACTACATCTCTCAGCAACTGGGAACCAACAGAGAACAAAGCAGATTGTATTTGTTTATACATTTACTAAAAGACTGGGACAAGTAACACCTTTCATCACTTTCTTTTGAACAGACATCTGATAATGAAGTATATGGCTTACGAATTTTTCAAGTATGCTGAAAATATACAGGGGAAAAAAAGCCACAACTTGTCTCTAAAGACCCTGGTGAATTAGCAGTGAGGGGGAAAAGAGTAAACAAAAATGACCCAGAAGATTTATATATGCTAACCTACTGAAAAACAGAAAAGTGGAATATTTCTGCTGAATCACAGGAGAGAAATCACTTAAAAAATCTTCTATGTGTTTCACTGCAGGAAACTGCATCCATTGAGTGCACATGAACCTTGTTTTTTCTTTTTCACAGCTGTGAAAAAGCAGATGAAGAAGGAGAATAAAGCTCAGTCAGACTCAGTTTTCATTTCTTGCTATTTTACAAGACTGCACCAGCCAGCCTTGCAGTAGGCTGTCAGCAAAAATTAAGTTTAGCTTCGTAAGCAAAGGTTAGATTTCCTGGGAGATGATGTATGAGAATTCATTTCTGACTAAGGGTCCAGGCTACCTCTCTGTCCTGACAGAAGGTGAATACACCAAAATGTTTCTCCTCTGTTGCAAGTTATGGTAGTACCCACAGCATGACAGCAGGGAGGACTTACTGCTTATCAAACATATTTATGCAGTCCTCATACAGTTAATAATTATTAATACTGTTATGTTAGGAGTCTAAAAACTTCTAAGACTACAATGCTCTACAAAGCAGTTTCTCATTTAGCAAAAAGGACCAACACAAGGTTCTATAAAAAGGAATCATTTTTAAAACAACTTTGCTCTAAGATTTTTGTAAAGTTACTTGCAGAAACCAATATACAATTTATAGTAAGCAACTGCCTTCAGCAAAGAACAGATTCTGTGCCTACTTATTTGAGAAGAGAAATTTGAAATTAATACAGTGAAAATGAAAGGAAGAATAGGAAAGACATACCATAAGAACAAAGATTTCCACTTCTGCCTAATGCTTAAATCTGGAACATGTGTTGAAAGGAACATTACCTATCTAACTGTACAGATGAAGACACTAAAATCCAATTCTGAATGCAGCTTATTTCCTGAATCCCAGAGTATTTCAAAATGTAGTTTTAGAAATGTTGTCCACCCATTTAAAGCATACGCCAGAAAGGCAGAAATAATAAAGCAGACCATTCTCTCAAAGTGATTTTTGTGGCCAGCAATAATCTGGTGTTCTTTTAATATTAGTGACTAAACAACATAATTGTGAGAAACAGTTTTCCAGCTCTTCCCAAAAAAGGGAAGAAAACACTTAGCAGACATGCAACAGCTGAATATTACCACTTCATGTTGACTTGTACTGATGTTAGTTTCGCTTTCGAAGTTTATGTTGGGCCACTTCAGGCTAGCATTTCTAAAGCAAGCAGAGAAACAGTCACTGTGGCCAACTTCGAAAACACAATGAAGCCAGCTGAAAAGGGCATGCTGCTGACAGATATTTTGATGAAAAGACATAAAACAGGTACCATGAATTATCTTTCTTACAGTGCTGTCAGGACATTCAGCTTCTCAAGCCAACCTTCTACCATGGATATAACCTGCAGTTATAGGGCACATATCAAATGGGCAATACAAAAATACACCTCCAAGTTAACACATGCACATGCATGTCTGCATGCAGGAGAATAATGCTAGAAAAGAAAGGAAGACACTGTGAGGGAAAGGAGAAAAAGACATGAAAAGTAACAGAAAGAAAAGCCTTGTACCATATTTCTGCTGAAAACAGGCTTACACAGTATTACCATATACTTCACTATACTACTTGGAATAAAAATTGAGTAGTTTTTATCTTTTTTTTTTTTTTTAATATTGCCATTCTTCCTAAATTATGAGCTGTTAATTTGTTATAATCATGTTTGCTCCTGTCTAATTCATCTGATGTGAAAATGAAAATAGAGAAAGTAGCTTTTACACACTCTAGCACCAAGTGAGTATGACTGATAATAATGCATTCCTTAAGGTGGAACATGGGATACTCTCTTTTCGAGAAGCAAAATTCAAAACCTAAGCAATACATCAGGAGAGCCAGACAGGTACATTCATAGAAAAAAAAACCCAAAACTTTTATTTTAAACATTTTCCTAGCCACACTATCATGCCAACAGGTGGCTTCACAGCACGTATTTGTAAAATTGGTATCTTAACAAGCAAGCAACTGCTCACCTTCCCTATTCGATTTATGCTTACTTGACAGACAATCAGGAACATCTAATTGACCTTCTTTCCTACAAATAACATTCACCTGGCATCAAAGGTATGCAAAACCTGAAAAGATTTTGTACAAATTAAAATTATTATTTTCAAAATACCCAGCAGAAAAAAAAAACCCACATCTTTGTAAAAATACCCCCCAAACTTAATTATTAAAAACATGCTTTTCTTCAAGCAATAATCCAAATTTAGTTATCTAATCTATTTCACTATTAACAAAAGATGTATTGTTAAAACTTTAAAAGCCAAATTTATTAACACAGAGCCATCTAACACATACACAAGATGGAACAAAAGCTGAAACAATATTTAAAATAGAGTCTAGATTGCAAGGTCACTATACAGAGGATTCCACTTCATCATATGAAGCACAGTTATGTTCTACAACTGGAGGACCTGTGTTTGATGTAAGAGTCATTTTCCTGTTCAGCTTCTCTGAAGGCCTGAACAAGCTACAGTACACTGCAGTCTTATATTGCTTTTGTACCTACCATTCTGCTTTGGATCTCATGACTGATGATGGCCACACCTGTGGCTTCAAATTAACCTCAGCTGGTTTAGTTTCTGACTGGGGCTGAATTATCCTTTAAATATGCATGACCACGTAAGATCTGAGTTCTTTACAGCTATCGCCCTACCACTTCTACCATGCTGGTTTTAACATCAATAAAAGCTTTCTTTCATTAGAAGGTAACACTACCCTCTCAATTTAAGCTAAAATGCAGTTAACCCTTTACATAAATGGAAGGATTAAGTGGACCTGTTTATGGCCTGAGAGGAAAGAGAGCAGCACCTTGATTAAAGAGAAATAAAGCAGAAAGATAGCTCTTTCCCACAGCATCTGTACAGCATTCACATATACATGCCAAGGAGTAAGAAGCAGTTAATAAGGACATTACTCAGAATCATGGAGAGGAAGAAACTAACCTCTAGTTTTGGACTTTCCTCACTAAATTATCAGGAAAAAAAAAAATGCAATGTATTTGCTATACGGATGCCACAAAGATCCACCATTCTCCCCTAGACCGTATAAAAAAGTTTAATGTCAATACTGCATAATACTTGACTCATCAAGGCATCTGGCTGCCATACAGCTCAAAGATTTAATAAGTTTCAAAACAACAGAGATTCCTATTCCATCACTTTGCTTTTTTATACATATTTTGTACACATAAATCAGCTGGTATATTTAATTTCTAATAATGGAAAATTCTGTCAGAAACCCAACACCTGGTATTATCCTCATTTTCCAGGAATGTAATGTGAAAGAAATCTCATTTTTGTGAAATTCACATAAATTTTGTTCATATTTTTTATTAAAAATAGTGATAATTTTCAAAATTAATAACCAATTGTTTTATTACAAATGCACACCATTAACACAAACATAACTTGTGTATAATATGAAAGTATATACACCCAGTCTGTATAACACATTGAAAGAGAAAGTGACACTCAGTGAAACATAAAGTACCTGGGATGAAAAAGCATTGGTTACATTCAAGTAACAATTATTTTTAGTTGAAGACCTTTCCATCTTTCAAATAACAACTAAATAAAATACTGTAATATAGTATCTCATCTAAAGTACAAGCTACTACTCAAGAACCTGAGTTCCCTTCTAAACAGTTCAGAGTTAAACTCACATTCAAAGACTATAGTTTGTTTTAGCATTATTTCATATAGAAACAAACTCAACCAAGCAAGGCTCCTCCTACCTGTATGCCCTGCAGCCTCTTCAGAACTGCCCAATAAAGTTTTATCAAATACGCAGACAAGTAGTGTCTCAGCTGAGGGAGCAGCCATTGCAAAAAATCATTTTTTTTTTTATATATATATATATATATAAATCTGCATGGACATAAAATCCTTTGTGTTTTCCCTCTTGAACAACAGCATACTGAGGAAAAAAAAATCATTTTGTACCCTTTATCTGAACTATTTATATAGGAAACATACTAAACAATTTCATTAAAGTTCAAAGGTCAACAACTCAAAAGTTGAGAAAAGCCAGAGGGGTTGCCTGAGCAATTCTCTTCTCCATCCTGCCTCACATATGGGACTATAATGTTTACAGTAATTCCACCCTTCACCACCCTTTAAAATGTATGGTCCTATCACTTACAATATACTAATTGACATCCAAATTCCAGAACTCACAGACATAAATATTGGCTTCATTAAGGAAATTTTTGCCGTCTCTATATCTGACACTTATACGCTAATGTTCAGGCATTCAGTGCTCCAGGAGCCAGAACAGAGAGCTCAATTTTATACCTTTATACTTTATACTTTTTAAAGTGGATTCATAAGCTGAATAATAGGCCAACTTAGGGTCACTTAATTCAAAACATGAATTCTGATGTGGAGCAATGGCGGCTAGGGGAGGGCGTGGTGTGATCTGCTAGGGTTTTGAGTACATGGGTATCACCTTAAATCTGAAATCTCTCCCATCTCTCCAGGTAAAAGTACAAGATGACACCAGAATCAAATGAGTTTAACTCCAGTAGCTGACTGCAACAGTAAACTGCCAACCATTGAAGGAGATCAGTAAAAGCCGTGGTCCCTTTCAGGGGTTTGCTGTCAATGGAGAAGTAAGCTAAACCCAAGTCCTTGGGGGTTCATCATCCTGTGGGCACATACCTAACTTTTCAATATACCTTCTATCACAGTTAGAAAGATGAGGGGGGAGTGTAAATACCAGTTATGGAGGAAGGCAACAAAAAATTTTAAAAGATTAAAAAAAATCCACACAGATACCTATAGAAACCCCAGAACAGAAACACCCTTCGAGACTAGTTCTAAACCACTGGTGAGAGCGCAACCTGCAAAGAATGTAAATTCAGACTAACAATTAGGCCTACAATATTTCTGCCCAGAGTTTAAACGCTGTATGACACAAACTCCGCGTCTGCTAAACTGGTGACTTCAGTGAGGCACAGAATATTCTCACAACTGTACCACATTCTGCTTTCAACAAAAAAGATCAGAGGCTGATGGCCTGCTTTCCAAAAATACAAATCAAAGCAAAGTACATTTTGTTAAACTGCAAAGGTCAGAACTACAACCAGTCTTACACAAATAGAGATAAAACATCTGATTTTTGTCCATGTTAAGATCTGGGAGGGGCAGGGATTCAGTACCTGTGAACAAGCAACTCCTCTAAAAAAAACCAGCATTTAGGGCACACTGGAAGAGTCAGGCTTCACAGACATGAGAATCTTTTACTCAAAATATTGCTCATCAAAACCCTTCTCCCCTTCACATACACAGAGCTGCTTAATCTATAAAGTACCACATTTCAGAGATATATTAGTATTATTATTATCATTATTAAAACCTCTTCAGTAGCCCTTAGCCTTATTTTTTGCATTTAAAAGCATGAGTACAGAACAGCATCAATGCCTACCTCATGGCTACACATTAATCTACTTGCTTAGGCATGTTGCAAAACTGCCCATCATCACCCCACAGAATCATGCTGCATAAAATACAATGGCAACCATTTTTCATGGGCATCATGAGAAGCAGAAGAATGATGATAGTATACCTCAGAATCACATAAGTAGACTGCACCAATGGAAATCAAACTACGAATTCTAGCAACTTGGATAGTGGTCCTAGCCATTGTGAAAGGAAAATTCTCACTCATTCTTGATTAAGATACCTTACTTTGCAACAAGTTTCAGATGCAGGATGAACTGGGTCAGAAATCCAGCCCAAGGTTTTCCCTCTCCAAGGCAGTTGCTTACTCCACTGTGATGAGAAAACAAATCATCTCTAGCCCTTTCTTTTTCAGTTCAGTTAAGCTTCTGTAAAAGAGCTTTAAAAGAAGGAACAGAGAATTTTTCACACTACAGAGCAGTCAAAAGGCTGGCGTTCAGGGTAATCCTCATACAGAACGGATAGAAGTGGAGAGTCAATTTGGTTGTCTTACATTTTGAAGGAGGGCTCTAGCTACCAAGCTGTTACATCCTGTATTTTAGATCACTGGGAAATGCAGCCTGTACTGCTTGCAGTTTGTGAAACTTGTACATGTATATGAAAAGTGAATTTTTTTAGCTATATACTTTTGTATTTTATTTCATTGCAGATAAATTTTGTCCATCACATGGATGCTAGGCCAAATGTCCAGCTATTACTCGGTCCCACTAAGTAACTGTGACAATACACTTCGCTCACTTGCTCTTGGGAGTCCGCTTAAAAGGCGAAAGAGCATTTAATACCAAAAGCATAAGTAAGCCACTCTTACACAGTTATATTTGCAACTCATTTCTATTCTGGAACACCTATGCTACTTAACAAGATGCAATTCAACTGAAATCAATACTGGTTTGATCTGATAATACTTAATAGAAGGGAAAACTTAAGGCACAAAGTTTGCATAAATAATGTTATCAGAAAAATTAGTAACTCCTTTCCAATTGAATGTACTTCTCTCTGTCAATGTTAGTAGAGAAGCTTTTCCATATAGTCACCAAATAGATTTGTAAATTCATTGTGCCTTCAAGCAGCTATAGTTTTAAGTTTCAAAGAAGCACCTCATCCAGAAAAATAGTGTTTCACATTGCTTAAATAACACAGTTTTGTTGGATATATGCAAATCCTAACATTAGTGTAAATATTCTAAAAAGAGGTTTGATTAAGATTTTTGTGTTTTACTTTAAACTAAAGTCCAATTTTAGTTTTTCATGAAATAAAAACTAAAGCTTTAAGTAATTTAGTACCTCATACTGATAAGGAAAACATACTATTTCCCATTACTACTATATAAAACAATTGCATTTTTAAAGATACAAAGTTAACAAATACTGAAAGAGTTTTTCAAACAGTTGTAGTCAAAACTTTGTACAACACAGACGCAACTTAATCTGGGAAGTTAAAAAAATTAATTTTAATCAAATTTTCTGAAAAACTAATAGTACATGGAAATATAGTAGGCTGGATTTATTTGGTATATTCTGAAGTAAGAAAAAAAACACCTTTGAGGGATACAAGACATAATTTAAACTGCCTTTCAACAATTAATCTGAAAATAAATACTAGTATCCATTTTATTTTAGAAGTCTACTTCCCTACTATTTGTACTTAAATAAATGCTTATCATAAAACTACTGGCTTTGATAATACTTGGTAAGTATACAAGTTCCCTATGGCCTGCATCTTCATTTTTGAGTACTACAATAATTATTTTAAGCTTCTCTAAATTTGGAAGGGCTGGAGAGGGGACGCAGGCAGAGGAAAAAGCTTCACTCATTTTTCAGCACTAAGCATTGACAGATTTTAACAGAGCTACTCACATGTTAACCCTGATGAACCTATACCTAAGTAAAACAATAATACAATATTTAATATTTCACTACTGATTCTGAAATCAGTTTTAGAATCTTCAGAATCAGAAAATGTTCTTCATGCAATACTGCCACAGAAGGGTGACATATCATCAGATTTCTTAGGAACACAGCACACAAAAACAAGACAAGAAGGCTCATAATTCTGTCCTCTTTTCCACTATTACAACTCCAAATTACTTTTATTGCAATCCTTCTTTCAATATATTCCATTTCCAGTACCCCCAGCATTTTATTTCCTGCTTTGGACTTTGTGTGATTTATAAGCTAGCCTGCCAATTGCTAAATAAACTTAAGACAATTTAAAAGCTTTCTAATCCTCAAGAATGAGACATTTGAAAACAATCCTTCTAAACTGTTGTGTTCTTTTAAATGAATATTCTTCACTTAAACAAAGTTGGTACCTGTATCAAACCACATACAGGAAGATTAGGTTAGGATCATCTGTCAACCTCAAATCTAACTGATTTTATTATGGAATGCCAAACAGTATTGGCTATTGAAGAACAATTTTTCACGGTCAGTGAAACAGAAAGCAGGGTTTAGTCTACAGATAAGCCAGCACAACAAAACAAAACAGGGCAGGGGGTCAGAGAAAGAGGACTTCCTTCTTTCTGTTTAAAGACTGGGGGATCTTTAGTCAGGTGGATTTCTTAAGAGGAAATCTTCTTTCTCACAGAGTACCTCTTGTAATTAGGCAGATGCTGCTGGAACATGCTCCAGCAGTAGAACTTGGATCAGTCAAACAGAAGTTGCACTCAGCATGTGCCCACTGGCTCCTCGTGCATTCATCCTGGCTGTCCCTCCAAGGTCTCAGGACCCATTGTAGACAGTAACCCAAGCTCAGCATTTGGGAAAGCAAGACTGTAAAATACTACTTATTTAAAATATTTCCCTTCCCATTTTCACTGGCAAGAGGCCCAATAAGAACAAAGGGTAAACTCATTAGCTTCTTTATGGTTTTGAGCCCATGCATAACATATATGGGAAAGAGGAAACATGGCTGTGCTCAAAGAACTGTCAAAGACAAGGGGTAAACACACCTGTACAGAGAGTATTATCTCCATCTAATCTCAGAGAATTAATATTTTGTTTCCCTTAAAACAGATGGTGAAACATTAAATGGGTTTTCTAAATTGACTGATCCTTATAAGGGGTGCTTTTAAGAAGGCACATAAATTAACACCGCATACCTAGCACACTGATCAGAAGGAGAACAGAACTTTTACTGCATAGGCGAAGCTGCTTAGCCATCTTTTTTATGAAGTCTTAATTTCTCAGATTTACAAGAATACACCAGTTCTGAAAAAGCTTACTCTACATGCAAATTTTCTAATTTGGGGTCAAAACTAGAGAGACTCTTAATTATTCATTATTAAAATCAGGAAGTTCTTTTTTTCCTCCTACACCTACATTCTAATCACCTGCAAATAGAAACATCTCACTACCACACCAAAGGAACTGGTGGAGAGCATTTTAGTGAAAGTTTTTTGACAGACACTGTCTTGCCCTAACGCACACTTGAAGACTTGGGTTTGGGTGAGTTGTTCCAGGGGTTTTTTTTGGGGGGTGGTGGGTTTTGGGTTTAATAATTTTCCACAGAAGCAGAAAATAATCTTCCACACAGCCCTAAACAATCTGATTTTGCTAATATTGAATCCCAACCCGGCAAAGATTAATTAACTGTGATGAGACATTTAAATCAATAGGAGTGTTTATTATACATTATGTTTAGCTTGCACATGAAGAGCTGGGGCCTTACACTGAGCAATTTCACGTTGGTGTATAAATTTTCGCATGCAAGATCTAAGATAAAATGATCACTGTCTATATGAAGTAATATGCTCTGTGAGATTTACACAAACTCAAAGCCCTTAAGAAAGCCATCTCCAGAGCAAGGTCAAATTTCTGCAGAGACAAGAGTAGAGAAGCCTGGCTGCAAAAGCTAGCTAAGCTTGAAATTTCAAGCACACACACAGACTGGTTTTAATCCTGTTCTCTCTGCCATACATTTAAACTTACACACGCTATAAATAAAATGAAAAAATGTATTAGCTCAATTTAAAAACAAAATAGGATACATATTTTTCAATGCTGATCCATAGAATTTCTGTTACTCTTTTCCATGTCAAACATTTTAAACACTGCTGCCTCCAAAAAGCACTTACACAGGACATCTGACTGAGAACTGATGTAACAATTTCCCTTCACTGTCTTTTGACCACCAGTGGATTAGACTGCAAATCAGACCAGAGCATTAGTCAGTATAGACTCTTTTTTACCCCATTATTAAGGGACTGTGGAATATCTATATTTACACATAAGTATTTTGCGAAGTAACTAGATTCTTTTGCACAAAGTATGCCAAAGACCTTCATTACTTCCCAACATTATTTATTATTAACCAAAAGCTCTCTTCCTTTCAAAAGCCAAGAAAAGGAGAAAAATCAGTGTTTCACAGAGCACTGCATCAGCATTGGTTTTGCCTGCTTTTCACTAAAGAGAGAACTCAGAGGTGAAGTCAAAAAGGAAAGCCACCAGGTACCCACCTTACACAGACCCAGACTTAAGATCTTACACATACACTAGCAACTCATACCTCTTGATGCACAAACCAAGTATTCTGGAGTCACTCTCATTGGGCTGACCAAAATTCCAGCCTGGAAAACTTCCCCAGCACAGGTTTTACCCAAACCAGTATGCCTGCACAAACAGCTTCTTCTGTTCAGTGAATCCCGCGAGAATCCCTTACTCGTGTAGTTCCCACCAGCTCCTGAATGGAGTCGACCAGAAAAGCTGTCTACCCAGTTTCTAGAGTACAGCTTTCACAAATCTCATCCTAGAAGATTTCACAAATCTTATCCTATGCCTTCTGTAATCAAACACTTCTGCCCTGATGCCACCAGTCTCTGTTTCTCTGTTTTAATAAACCTTCTAATCTGATGCCCAATTACCAACTGAAAGGTAATCCAAGGGTGTTAAAACCACAGTCAGCATTACAGCTTCTAATTGCCCAGTCTTGTAGCACTTACTGAGGCAAAGTCAGAGGAGACAGAATTCCCTAACTCAGAAGGAACAAAAAGGAAAGCGAACTTGACCACTGTATTGGAGACATCTTGGGATCAAACAAACATTCTTTGGAAATGTTTGGAGTAGCCTACTAATTTGTTCTCAACCTATCTGAGGAATGTAGACTGCCTTATAGAAGGAAAAACAATCACCTACTCAAGACTCCTACAAACTGCTGTTTTAGCACATTTACCAGAGAATGTGAAGATTAATTAAGAATAAAACTACTCAAGAAAAACAGAGATCATACACTGTAAAACTAAGCCTTAATCGATCCTCACTTCTAGCAATTCTGTCATCAAGAGTAGCACTTTATTTATTAAGTAATATGCAATATCCTTGAGAAACAATACCAAAGGTATTAAGTCTACAATCTCAAATCCTAAAATTAATCAATTTAGCTGCTAACTAAGAGCACCAAAACCTTACACAAGTCGTCTTACAGATCATTACCATATACCATTCAAGTTAAATAATACAAGTACAGTTGCTGCTTATACACTGCTCTGGGAAGCATAGAAAAATACCACATATCCCTATGATTTACTTAACACCATACATAACTTCATTTTCCTCGGGTTGTTTCTTTTTTTTCCTACAGAACACCTCACAAATGCTGAAAAAATTACTACCATCTACTGTTTATACCTTCCCTGCCAGAGAAAACGGCTTTCATCCAAAACTGTTTTTACAGCAGTTTACAAAAAAATTATTTGATGTTTGTAACAAAAAGCCCACATACTTTACAAACCTGAGACTTTTTTAAAACTGCCAACCTATAGCACTTGGCAGGTTCAAAAAGTAAAGACTGTTTCACAGAGGCTGGGAACCATCTCATGTTCTATGTGCCCCATAAATACACAACAGGAAACAGTATTTGGAGAGCAGCACCTGCCACAAGGATGCTCAGGGGACTGGAGCATCTCCCATATGAAGATAGGATAAGAAAGTTGGGGCTGTTCAGCTTGGAGAAAAGACGGCTGTATGGAGACCTCACAGCAGCCTTCCAGTATCTGAAGGGGACCTATAGGGATGCTGGAGAGGGACTCTGTCAGGGACTGTAGTGAAAGGACAAGGGGTTACGGGTTCAAATTTAAACAGGGGAAGTTTAGACTGGATATAAGAAAGAAGTTCTTTACTGTAAGGGTGGTGAGGCACTGAAATGGGTTGCCCATGGAAGTTGTGAATGCTCCATCCCTGGCAGTGTTCAAGGCCAGGTTAGACTAAGCCTTGGGTAACATGGTTTAGTGTGAGGTGTCCCTGCCCATGGCAGGGGGGTTGGAACTAGATGATCTTAAGGTCCTTTCCAACCCTAACTATTCTATGATTCTATAAATGCCTATATACAGCATGCCTAGGTTGGGGCTACCTGCAAGCAAGGAGACTTTTTTCATTTTCTTTAAACAGAGTTTTAAAGTCAGAGGCAGAACAAGTTAGCCAACGTACAGGCATCTGTGCTAAACAAATAAAGACTTATATTTAACTTGCATAGTTTTATTGGTAATGTAGCAATCAAGGAACAATTTTTTTTTAGGTAACATGTGGCTTACATTTTTGTCATAAACAAAGCCAACTGAGCTCCTCAGAGACCAAAATGTTATGTGAACGGTTAAGGACACAGAAAAGGGCCAATAATTTTCAGAGCATGTTATCTTAATATTTTTCAGAAGAAAATCTCCTGACATATAATCATTGTTGTTTATTTTTTTTTTAATAAAAATATCTAAAGATGGGTCCTTAAATCTACATTACAGGCTCTAATGAATAGCAGTCAGATTTGCAAAGCCAAAACTTTTTCAAATTATCTGGAGTTGCAGATGCTTATTTGCATGTCTGTACATGACAAAAGCAGGAGTCAGAACACTGTGAAAAGTGGTAGAAGAAAAAATAGGTACAACTTTTAAGTGAGCTTAAGAAAGAAATTACAAACACAATTTATGTTTGAAATTACTTTGGATCTGAGAGCTTTACTTCTTACAATAAGTAGACTATGTCAAATTCTGCGTCACGTTGCCTTTTCAAATTCAGTCTGTATAGAGTCCAGAAAAGATTGTGTAACCTTCTTCATATGTCTGATGTATTAGACAACATTTTACATTCAGATAGCTTTCCATTTTCATTCAGGGCAATAATTCAAGGCCATCTTGTTTTGGTTTTAACCACCAGGAGAGGCTGAAGTAGGTGACAGGTTTTTGTTTCAATAAGATCATTCAGCTACAGTGGGGACAAAAAGCCTACTGTAACAAAAAAAACCAAAACCAAAAACCACAAAAGGTACAAGTTTGTAAATGTTCCAAAACTAGCTTAACTTGTTAACACAGAAATGTATCCAACTTATGTAATACAGTTTAAATTCAGAAATCAATTATTTTTAAAGGGCAAAGCAAAAATAACAATAAAAGAAAGAATCTACTGTGTGCCATTAATCTTTAACCTCTGCTGTATCAGAAGCATATTTTATTGGTATGAAGCTGCTTTTCAAACATGGACAATAAATACTCCATTACTAGAACAATCATCATGTTTTCTAAAATAACATACTGCTGTATATAGTTTGCCATCCGAAATTGTCAAGGAAAATTTCCATTACCTTTTTTTTTTCTTAAAAAAATGACACTTCCTTTTCTGATTTTACTAAAAAATTATTGTGAGGCAGTGGGAAAGAGGATGTAAGAATCTGGGGCTTTGCATCAAGTATACCTATTGTCTTCTGAAGACTGATATGTATTTACTGAAAAATAAGTGTATGCTAAAATGTAATGAAATCAGATTCTGGCACAAACATAACAGACATTACCAGATCCTGTTATTTCTCTTTAAAAGTAAATAAATAAAGAAATGAGGAAGCTCAAAGTTCTGTTTCTTTTCAGTTTCATACTTCATCATAAGATAGTTAAGTTGCATAAGAAAACTTTATTCTACATTTCAGTCCCAATCCCATCCAATTTGTACTTACTACGTTTTATAGCATTTGTATCCTTAATTACATTACATTTACTTTTATACTATTTGTATCTTATTTTTCCTCCATGGAGCATCACAACTGCTTGAGCTACTCCCTCTAATTTGTTGGTAACACACATTAAAGCACTATCAACAAAAAACTGAGACACATACCAGCAGTCTCCTTTCTACCTACTTTATGTTATCACTCACCTCCCTATAACTCCCTCCATGTTGTACTACCCAAACACTACCAAAATAACATAGGCCCAGGAGAGCAGTAAAGCAATAGCAAATAAAGTATTTGAGTAAAGGATTACCCTGGACTGTGGCCTCGGTTTTGTCAGCTATAGTGCTAGTACATACTAAACTCAAGGCAACTACAAGATAAAAGTCTTCCTAATGTTTATGTTTGTGTTATTGCACAACTATAGAAGACTTCCTAAGAAATAACAGAAAGAAGTAACTTGATTTCTAAGATGACCTGTTAATTAAGGGCTCATTCTCTCACTTCATCACTTCAGTGTGCTAAGCAGAGTTTAGAGGTGCAATCAATCTACTTGCAGAACACTGTGAAGCAGTTATTTCTTTAAAACACCCCTCTCCAAGAGTAACCCAAGGTGTCTGGCTAACCAACTTCACAATCTAGGACCAAAGAGGTTAACAGCATAGTCTAAATTAACATACATCTTTTTCAGACTTCATATGTCAAGTTCTCAGGAAGTTTAAGGATTATCCAATATGTCTCCTGAACCCACATGAGCACTCTAATGCTGCACATAAACAGCGTGATAAAGTGACACAAAAGCATTGCAACCAATATGGTGGGTGCTCCTTCCCAGGGAGTTAGCAAATAGTTATGTCTATAACACTACACTATGACCATTGATACTTTTAAGTATTAAAGCTTAATCACACTGAATTTTCATTAAAAAATCTACCTAAATCTCAAACCTCTTGATTAAGCCTACAACAGGCAAACCTGCTTTAAGTACAAGTTCAGTTCCAAACACAGCGCAAGGCCACAAATCCAAGAAATATGTAAGAGGAAGTGAGGACTCCATTCAAGTACTGCTTAACACTTTATGAAAAGCATTTTGAAAAAGCTGACATTTGCCTTTCATAAGTTACATGTAAAACTGCGTGCTACAATTACCACCTTACTGCAGAAGGCTCCAAAAATATCTACACATTCTCTAGTGATTTAAAGTCTCCCAGTCAAGCCAAATGATTTATTTTGTAACTAGACTGAAGCTTCCATATTTTTTACGATCCAAGGATGTGTTCATTAACATGAAACAAAAACAGTGCTATTTTTTCCACCCAGAGCAGAAATGCAGCTGCACTAGTCAAGCACTTGTGCAGAGAGCAGCTCTCTAATACAGAAGGCCTGCAGCATTTTTAAACTATAGTTGTATTAAGAGGCTGGACAGGGTATAAACATTCCTGGCAGGTAGGAAAGAGGGGCTGGCACCTAATAGTAAAAGGGCACAAGAATTTACTATGTGGAAAAGCAGCTTTCTCCCTGGCTGAAGCGTATTATTCTGCAACCAACACTTCAACAGAAAGTAACGTACTCCACGAAAGTGTTCTGAACTAAGATGATTTTGAAAACACAGGAAGGCCAAAGAGTAAAGGAGACAGCAAGCCACAGCCAAAGCACCTCACACCACAGAAGCATCAACCTTTACATCTCTTAGAACCTCAATGTTGTGAAAAGGCTTTTTCCTTCAGCAAGCAGGTAGACATGGGCCAGGAGCTCTCTACTGAAAGAAGCAGCACCATTAAAGGAAGGAGAACACAAGAAGCAGCTTGAAAAACAATAAGGCAGTAAAGTTTGGGGGGTTGGTGTTGGGTTTTAAAGTCAAGTTTTCAAGTGCTGCCTGTACCAGAAACCAGCCTTTCCTACCCTCGCCCCTCCGGGAGCCCGAGGGGCACCCTTATCTCAATAGCGCGACACCGGCGCCCCCGGGTTCCTCCGCCGCACCAGCCCCCACCCGGCTGCAGACGGGGACACCGCAGGCCCATAACTGCAGACGGGTTATAGGGCAAATCAGCCTAATTCAGCTGCCCCCATAATGGGGTTGGTAGAAGCGGGGTGTGTTTATTCAGCGGCCCAGGGCAGACCGGCTGCTGGTGGGGGTGAGAGGCCGGCCCCGGCCCGCTCCTGTCACGGCGGGGGCCTGGGCAGCACCTCGGCGGCCCGGGCCCGGCTCCCCACCCGTCAGCCTTGCAGGCCGCGCCGTGGCCCCGGTGCCTCCGCAGGGCCTGGCACCGCCGCAGGCTCGGGGAGCTGAGCGAACAAAGGGAGAGGAGGCCGGGCCGCCGCTCAGGAGAAGGGCGGCGGGCAAAGCGCGAACCGCGCTGTCCCCATCCCCTGGCCCTCCTCCTCCCCGCCAGCCCTCCGCTGCCACCGGGGGAAGGGGTTGAAGACCCGCTACGGCGCGCCCGTTGCCGCGGGGACGCTCACCCAGCAGAGGCCGCGGCGTCCCGCTCCCGGCGCGGACCTCTCCCTGGACACCTCGGCGGCGCGGCCCGGCCTGCGCCGGCATCCGGGCTCGTTGGCGAGCAGCCTCCCGAGGCGGCGGCGCGGGACTCACCGAAGAGAAGGAGGAGCTGGCGGTGCTGTTGCTTTTGCGGGGCCCGGCCCGGCTCCGGCTCCCTCCCTCCTTCGCCGTGCCGCCGCCTCCCTGTTCCTGGCGCCGCCGCCGCTTCCTCCGCCTCCTCTGCCCCCACCCCTCCGTCCTCGGAGGGGCGCACGGGGGTGGCGAGCCCGCGATGGCAGCCGGAGCCGTGCCTGCGGAAGGCGGCAACCACGGACAGCCCGGCTGGGTTAGCGGGGCCTGGGATGCCCCGCTCCGCGCTTTCGTCTTCCTCGCTGCCGCGGCGGCCGGCAACAGCCCTCCGCTGCCCGCCTGCCCCGCAGCGCCCGATTGGGTGACCGGGCCTTTTCCCTTCCCGGCTCTGGGAGCCTTCCTCGGGCTCGACGGCCGCCGGAGACCCGCGGAGGGGAGGGGGCCGAGAACCACGCTAGGAGGGGGCAATCAGGCTTTGTTAGCCCTCGGCCCTTTCCTCCCTCCCACCCCGCTCCGGTATCTGGCTGGCCCACTCGCTTGTAGAAGTTCACAAGGAGCTACTCCCCACTACTTGTCTGGCGAGAGGTATCGCTTTGCTGGTGGTACCACACTGCTAAAGGTTCCCGAGCAGGGGTGATGGGCCAAGCCCGCTGCCGCCCCGCCGGGAGGCGACAGAGTTGGGCGTTCGGCGCAGGCCCGTGCTGTGCTGGGGAGGCAGGTGGTCTACCCGCCGCTCTCCTCCGCTTCATCTTGGTTCACACCTTCCAAGCCGTGAAGATGAGAAAAGACATTATTTTAGTATTTAACTTCGCTTCACAGATCGCTGCTAAACTTCAGCCCCATCAGCTGTGCTACTGCGATTCCAGCCAAGCAGGCTGCGTGCCGGCTTGCTTGTTTGCCTGCCCCTTTTTTAAAATAAAACGCTAAATCAAGAGCAACAAAACAATTCTTAATATAGGATGTGTGAGACTGACAGAAACGACTCGTGGGGAGTGAAGAATTAAAATCTCTTGACAATATGGGTCTTAAAAGTTGCAAGTCACATTTGTTGACTGATGTAGACCTTTTTATTTCCTGCTTGTGGTATATAACTGATGCAAATCAAGAACCTGATTTCTAAAGATATGCATAATTTGCTTACCTATGTAATCACATGAGCGCCAATGTCATTTGTATGACTTGTTATGCCGGTACTCACTGATTTCAAGGTTTAAAAGAAATGGTTGAAACTCACAACATAGTGAGAATGGCCATGCACATTCTGCTGGATTCTTCTACTGAGATCAAAGATATTTGTGGGTTGAGGTCTGTGACTTCTGTAATTGCCAAAGTTATTTCAGATCAGAATGTGTCCTCATTTCACTTACATTTTAGTATCTCAGGTACTTGCTGAGAATTAAAAGGGTTTTCCTGAGTCTCATTGGAGGTTTGTATGCTTCTTTATGTGTCTGATCGACCTCAGTTGCTGCCAGGCCAGGACCATTTCAGGAGATTAATAGAGTTGCAGAAAGAAGTTATTTTTTTTCCAAAGTTTGGCTTTTCCTGATCTGTATAGAATGATTTATGGTTTTAAGTGGCATGTATTAAACCTGTTTGTTTTACAATTACGATTACATGTTATCAGTGGTATAACAAAGCTAAGAATAGCTCCAAGTGGATAATATCTGAAACCTTACGAATTTTGTAACCCAAACTGTTGGTGTTAAAAATATGAGTGACTTTCTATGTTGGCAGTGGTGCACAAAGAAGGAAAGAAAATGAAATAACAAAAGACTTTGGGTTTCAACATAGTAGGTTCCTCCTTTCCTCGATAAACTGTTAGCAACCTAATCCAAAAGGGGAATAAGAGAGAGCCACGTAAACAAGGAAGGTCTTCACTGGGAAAGTTTTGGTTTAATTATTGTGCAGTTCTGTTAGTTCCTCAAACAAGTTTGGGGGGGTTTGTGTGTGTGTTCTTGCCTTCTCCTTGGGTCTCTTTTTCCTTTTCATACAAACATTGAGCAAGTAATTATTTTCAGGATCCAGCTGATATTCCTGCTCAACGCATGTATGTGATACTAACTTCAGCAGTGTCTTCAGCAGCAGCTGTGGGAAAACAGCAACTGTATACATGAAGAGGTCAAAAGACTAAAAATGTTTTTCTACCTTCAGCTGGTTGTTACTGTAGATAATTTCTGTAGTATTGCACATGAGACAGAATTTTTTTACAAGCAAAAAGGTTTTAGAAGTCTTTTTCTGCAGCCACCCACACTTTATTATAGAGTTGGTTCTGGATGATATTTTCCAGCCCGTGTGTTAAAGAAGGGGTTTGATGTGTCTGAAACTGCCTCCTTGTTACCTTTATGAATCAAAAAGTTTAGCTTTTTGCAGAAATGGCACTGACAGACAACTTCAGAGAGTTGAAGGAAAGTAATCCTCAAAACTTGGTAGATTTAGCCCCCAGTCTGTCTTCCATACTTTTAACTTTCTTCTCAGTAGGCATGATGCTAAATATGGCTTAAACTAGTATTGTTACTCGACATGATTCCTCTTTCTTTCTCTGTGTCTCCTTCCCTCCTTCTGCTCATACACACCTTTCCCTTTTTTCATAGTGGCTACAGTCCTTGTTGGACCTCTTTAAGTCCGCTCAGGTAGCTAAATCTCTTCAGGTGCATTTACCTAAGAATAAATCACAACATAAAGTAGACTAGGTGCCTTATTTTTCACTCACATAATTTAGAAACTAATCTGTTGCTGTAAGAGTTCACAAGAACAACATTTTCAGATTGTTAGCATTGAGCAGTTTCTAAGAAGACAGGGACATTAAAGGAAGACACTGAGTAACCAAAACCAAACAATACTTCCAGCTGGATTAGTTGCTGATGTAGTTCAACCTGTAAGCATCACAGCCTACACAAAAGAGGTACTTTGTGCATTCAGAGTGATGATAAAAAAGGGAAAGACTGGGAATTGCAATCTTCTCTATAGGCTACCAGTGTGCTGTTAACTTGTCTTAGCCTTAATATACAACTTAATGTTCAGGATAGATTTTTTTGCCATCCAAGCATGTCCGCAAATAGCTCTATCCCAGTACAAGCAACAGTTTATCGCTAAGGGTGAACTCACCTAAGTGTGTTACTCGCATTGAAACTTGGATGGCATATGAGGAGGATGTTAACAGGATTGCTCAGTTGAATTTGTTCTTGGCTTAAAAACATGTGTTGGTCTAAATTGGTCAGTTCATAAAGTCAGACATCTTGTTTTAATGCTCTCTAGGCCCATATCACTTATTAGACTTGCCTCACAGTTGCTAGCTTTGTCCAAAATGATGAGGACTAAAATTTGGGGCTTAGTAATACAAAATTCAAATCTTTCATATCCAGTGTCCTTACATGCATAAGCTTCTAAAATCAGGAGCTCCAGACCCAGTTCTAATTACTTGGACTGAGGCCTGCATGTCAATGAGTTTCTTGCTTTGATATGCCTATGGAGTTGGGTTTCTTTTTGTTTTTTATACTCAAAATTGTGATTACAAATTACTTCATAACTTTTGAATCAAATACATGTATATACAAATCTTTAGCCCAGACAGGCAGATCATTGACAACAGAGCTGACGTTATATCCACCATACCCACTTTTTATCCTGTTGCTGCCTACATGGCATAAGTTACCATCATATCGTAACAACTACTCTCCTCCTTGCTCTTTGGCCTGAATTGCAGTGGGAGGTTAATGCTTTTGTATTCTTATTGCTCCTTGAAGGCATGTAACTGTATGTGACTGAATTTAAGGACACAAATGCCTCCCTTTCTATTTCTGTTAAGTATAATTTGGAAAGGGAATTTGCAATTTTATTAGAATTTTCAAATTATTGTAATGCTTTACAGAAACTGGATCTTTTAGATGGTAAATGTTCAAATGGCCTTGGAAAACCACAGGCTTTTAAGGAAAGCAGTATATACAAAATCACTGTAGATTGCTGGTCATTTTTGTAACTGTGACCTAATTTTCTGAAGTTTTCAATTTCCATAGTCCTTTTTTATGATATCCATTTTATTTATTCCTGGTTTTTTATTTTAGATAATATTGTATACTTATAGTTCTATACTTTAATACGTATTAGAAATCTTTATCATATCGTCACATACTATGTTTGGATACTGCATGTTGATTGTTCTACTTTGTTTTCTCAGATTCTTGCACATTTTTTTTTAGTAAATTCCATTTCCATTATAGCTTTTAGTTTATGTAAATATTTTCAACATTGGGATTTGGTTTTGGGTTGATTTTTCTTTTAAGCAAATTCCCTCCACCCAGTTTAATAGTAGTATTAGAAACCAGAACCAAAAAAAGGTGAAGTATTCAGGAAGTTCTTCCACCCCCCGCTTTGTCTCAGATTGGAGTTAAATTTCCATTGTTTACCAGCAGTGCTGAAATCAGTTTAAGGTATAAGTGGCATTAAGACCTCATTATAGCTACTAAAAATAAACTATCCATATCGCATGATTATAAATCATTGGTCACATTTTAATGAGAGTAGTGCTATTGCTTCTACTTCACACTGTGGTTATCTTGTGATACTCTGTATCTTTATCTGTTATGCTTATACCTAAAAAACCCAGTTACTTAATATTTTTCTAATATATGCCTGTGTTTGAGTGCCACTTCCACCTGTATCAATTCAATTCCAGAGAAATCATACTCAAAAATGACTGGCAAGCTCTTCTGAAATTAAGATTTTTAAAGCCATTACAAAGATTCTGTTGATGATAGGAGTGTCAATTTTTTATTGAGAGGACAGCTCAATATTTTCTTAGATCAAAGTTCTCTATCAATTATATAATGATAGTAAACAACAGAGTATGGAAAAACGACATTTCCAATAACAAACAGCACATGAAGGATAACTTCTGAATAACAGGGAAAAGGAGTAGTCATTTTAATTGTTTATGGACCAAAAACTGAATAAATTCAGGGTAAGTTGGACCTCACAAATAGATTTCTGTTAAAGTCAGGGAAATAAAATATTACTTTTCTTGTCATTGAAGACACACAATAAATCATGATAGTAGTTGCTGTGAGCAGCTCTACACAGTTCAGTTAGCCTATGCATCTTACTCATTAAGTATCCATATTGCCTGTATGTTTGCTTGTAAACTAGCTCAGGTCTGCAGTGAGTCATGTAAATTTGGAGATGCAGAAAGACAGGCAAGGTTTCTGAGCAACCTGGTCTAGCGGAAGGTGTCCCTGCCCATGGACATAGCTAACAAAGACAATATATATGAGACTTTGAGAGTCTGTACTCTCAAAGCCAGTACATTGGAATACATACAGGCTCAATTTCATCTGTTTCCTCATAGTAGTTCATCAAAATAATGCATACAGAAGGTCATACATTTTTTTCTGTAACAAAAGAGCAGAAAATTCACAGAGACTTCCTTCTTCAACTTGTGAAGTTTCTTCTGTTAAAAGGCAGAAGTAAGAATTTTTATGGGTACTAGTGTCAGACCCTTAAGGAAAAAACCCAGAACATATATTTTAACTTGGAATATTATATTCTTCCCTATAGCCAGATTACTTCTATTTAAAATCTTAATTGTTCTTAACAATGCAGCTCATGGGCTTGGATTTGTATGCACAACTGACCCAAGGAGTATAGAGCTCCCCAAGAGCAATCATTTTGGCGATCAAGTGTCAAAAGACAAAAAACAACTCCAGATGTCACTTTACAATGCCTAAACACCTGGAACTTTTGATTATGGTTTCACTATAGAACTGGAGGATCAAAGGAGATTTGGGAGATTTGTGTGAACTGAGTGAGACTGTGGCAAGGGCATGTGTTGCTCAGCACCTCTGTTTCCTGGTTTCCCTGTCTGGTGAGTGAAACTGGCCTAGAAAATATTGCATTAGAACATTTCTTTTGGGGTAGAGTTAATGACAGAAGTGTGCCTCAAACTTTTCAAATATAAACCCAGTCATTTAGAAATAATCAATTATATTTGTCATGAGTTTATTGTTCTAAAGCAGGACTTTTTTAAAAGATAAAAAAGCAGTGGCTTATTTTCTCATCTTTAAGGGGGAATAGAGGATGGAATAAAAAAGGGAAAAGGAGTTAGAAGATGGCTTTTTCATAAGGAAAAATATTTTTTGAAAACTCAAAAGGCAATATTACTTCTGTATTTGTTTTCAGGCAGCTTCTGTTAGTGTTATGTGATGACTGAGCACACAGCTGTAGCTAGAATTTTATTAAAAAAACTAAAAATAAATCTTGGTTAGACATCAAGAATCATCTCTAGTTCATTAGACCACATAAAAGAGCAAAGTAAAGTGTAGATATCAGGTCAAAATGTTCGCTACGGAGGATTATATTGAATTTTAAAATGTCTAAAACCAGTAGTAGCAGGTATGCCTAGAAATCGATGTTGTTCTACTTTCTGTGTAATGACTAACTGATCCTCTTAGCTGTAAGTTTTGCAGCCATTTCCTTAGTTAAAAAAAAAGAAGGTCAAATGTGTTCTTTTCAGTCTTGTTCTTGAGAATATGCTTTTAAAAACATGCATAAAAGCATAAAAAATGCTCAATTCATAGGCAGAAGCATATTAAAAACAAACAAACCCAAAAAACCTGCCTGCTAAAATGGATGTATGGCTGCAGAAAGCCAGCAGATTTCACAATGCCAGCTGAGCAGTTCTTGTATAGCCCTGATCATCCTTTCCTTCCAGTTCACAGAAAAGATTCACGGTTGCTTCAGCACTGTAAGGCCGTTCCCGTAATGCCATGAGCAATTTCTTTTGATTTCTGAACTCCCACAGACTTTAGCTAGATCCAGGGCTGTTCCAGCATTCTCATATCTCTGGGCTTATCGTTATGCAATGTACTTACAGCTAGATCAAGAGTTGTCCCAATACTCTTGTTTCTCAAGAGCTTATTAGAGGGTGTACCTGCTGCTGCTAGTTTTAATTGAACAGTTTGTAAATAATTTTTACCTGTATTGTTATACTTACAGAGCTCAAATTAAAAAATCAAAACAAGCAATAAGCAAAAACAAAACAAAAAGAAACCCCTTAAAACACCTTCAGGCTATGCCAGTCAAGCAGTACAGTTCACAGCCTTCTGGAATAAAATTTCCTATTGCTGAAGAAACGGTATTTGAATCTAGATGGCTGACAGAGGTATATATGGAACTTCTCACATTTAGGTCACAAGTTCAAACATGGTCTTCATTACCTGAAAATTAAAACTCTCAATAACTGACATCGGCTACATAGCCAATATAAAATGAGCTGCTTTCTAAACTGGATAGCACAGAAGACATTATTAGTGAACTTGTTTCTAAGTGTACTCTAAACATGCACGTTCAAATATGTTTCTTCTCAAAAATGAAGTCTGGCTCTCAAATCAAAAGTACCAACTTCTACAGTTTTACAAAACACTGTTTTATTACTCTTGTCCTAACAAGTAAAAACACCCATAGACATTGAAATCTCTGTTGTACCTGAAATGTGCTTTCTCTTTGAAGTTGGAGCTTTCAATTACAGTTCCTTACATATGTGCTGATCTCTCAGGAAAGGGGAAGCTGACCAGCAAGGCAGGGTGGAAAAGCACTTGTTGCCCAAACTATGTGTTTTCAATAAACCTCGGTTGCACATCAGATAACTGTAAAATCCTGAAATGGCATTGAATTCGTTACCAAATGGCTCAGTGTCTGGCTGGAAGCCAGTGATGAGTGGTGTCCCTCAGGGTTCGGTGTTGGGACCGATCTTGTTTAACATCTTTGTCACTGACATGGACAGTGGGATTGAGTGTACCCTCAGCAAGTTTGCCGATGACACCAAGCTGTGTGGTTCAGTGGATACGCTGGAGGGAAGGAATGCCATCCAGAGGGACCTTGACACGCTTGTGAGGTGGGCTGATGCCAACCTCATGAAGTTTAACCATGACAAGTGCAAGGTCCTGCATCTGGGTGGGAGCAATCCCAGGCACAGCTACAGTTTGGGAAAGAGGAGATTGAGAGCAGCCCTGCAGAGAAGGACTTGGGAGTGGTGGTCAATGAGAAAATGAACATGAGTCAACAGTGTGTGCTTGCAGCCCAGAAAGCCAACCATATCCTGGGCTGCATCAAAAGGAGCGTGACCAGCAGGTCGAAGGAGGTGATCCTGCCCTTCTACTCTGCTCTCGTGAGACCTCGCTTGGAGTATTGTGTGCAGTTCTGGTGTCCTCAACATAAAAAAGACATGGAGCTGTTGGAACAAGTCCAGAGGAGGGCCATGAAGATGATCAGGGCACTGGAGCATTTCCCATATGAAGATAGGATAAGAAAGTTGGGTCTGTTCAGCCTGAGGAAGAGAAGGCTGCGTGGAGACCTCATAGTATCCTTCCAGTATCTGAAGGGGGCCTATAGGGATGCTGGAGAGGGACTCTTCATTAGGGACTACAGTGACAGGACAAGGGATAATGGGTTCAAACTTAAAGAGGAGAGGTTTAGATTGGATATAAGGAAGAAATTCTTTCCTGTTAGTGTGGTGAGGCACTGGAATGGGTTTTCAGGGAGGTTGTGAGTGCTCCATCCCTGGCAGTGTTCAAGGTCAGGTTGGATGAAGCCTTGGGTGTCATGGTTTAGTGTGAGGTGTCCCTGCTTATGGCAGGGGGGTTGGAACTGGATGATCTTAAGGTCCTTTCCAACTCTAACTATTCTATGATTCTGTGATTCTATACTGTGCCTCTGCATATCATTTTCAAAAACATCCTGAGAACATTTGTCAAGACTTCTACACAGGTGTAGAACCACACTAAAATATAGTCTACATTTGAATATGAGGAGGCTTTACCATCACTTCATTAAAATTGGGTTGTTCTTCAGAAATAAGTTGGTCAAATTCATCACATAACTTACCTTGAATATTTAAAAAAATATAAAAAGACAAGATGATGTTTCATATCTTCAAAAGCAAAAAAGGTGAAAAATCTTCAGATTATGATTGGCTTTGTAGGTTGTTTTCAGTATGCAAAACAGCCAAGAAATATTCTGCCAGCTTCTCTGTTTGCTATTCAATGACCAAAGACAAAGTTGTAGTAGTGAGTGATCTTTTTATGAGACGTCTTCTTCCACAAAACCTTTGCAGATCCCTAAAGCATTTCTGCTTTTTATTTATGAAGTAGTATATTTAGTCACTGTGATTATAGCATAGCAGAACTTTTTAATCATTCTACTCCGCTCTGGATAGAAGTGACTGAAGGCATCTTCTGAAAGAAAAATAAAAGACTCAGTGACTACAACCTGAACATGGTGAAGACCATATCGCAGTTCTCATTCATTTCATCCACGAACTGTATCAAAGAAAAAAGCAGTGTTGATTATGTAACATGTTGTTCTAAAGCTGGAAATTATTACTGATGTAAAATAAAATTGCAGCATTTTTCTTCCCAGTGCAAATGCAATGGACTTGGATGTACTTCTCAATACACCACTAAAATCTACATTTTGTAAAGACAAAACTAGGAATGCTATCATCTTAAACTCCAGGACTGAGGGCTTTCAGCTGAAACTGATGAATAATGATACTCCTTTTAGAAAAAGGAGGTTGATATATCTGTAGAATATGCTCACACAGTGAATACACAACAACAATCTCTCTTGAGGGTAAAAATCTGTCTTTAGCTGGATAAAAAAAATTTGCTCCACTAATGAAAATGCTTCTTTTGAGGGAAGCAGTGTCATTTTACTGAGTAGTGTGCATTCAGGGCAGATTTTCAAAGATATGAAGGGCACTTGGATAGATCAGTTAGGTGCCTTTTGGATCTTCATGCCTTTGAAAAAATATCCTCCCTTGCTCTGTTAGGATTTTCTTAACACAGGATTTCTTTTCCTTTATGACTCATCTCTATCATGTCTTTGCTGTAAATATAACATTCTTTTGGTTTTATAAATATGCCAATAGGCAGCATGGAAAACATTAATTACTGTAAAGCTGAAGGATACTTTAGTAAAAGTTAGTAAAAGCGTGAATTCAGGAATGTTGGTTTAAATGGTATTCAAGAGCTACAAAAAAATGCCATGCAACCTCACTATGATCCCACCAGAAAAGCTATTTTATCATACACAAAAAAGAATAAAATCTCTATTTGTCTAATCTGAAAAAAAATAGAACAAAACATTATTAAAACCATATTATATAACACTAATATTAAGTAGTTATACAACACATAAACAAATGTAGAATACTGCTTTTTTCATGATAGCCATGTTTGATAAAAAGAAGAAAATACTTTAAAAACTTGTAATATGTAAGTATATAGTTAGTGGGAATAACTTTTATCTGTGTATAACTGAAGGTAGATGCTTAAGTATCAATCAGCATTTAATTTTTGAAGTTTGAAACAAAGTCTTTATCCACTTAAATCCTTCTCAAAATTGCTGTTCACTCCAGGAGGACTGTGGTTTCCTCACTCTTGCTTAAATGCTAACTGAAATGGTGATATTATACATGCTACTGAATAGTAAATCCCTCCTGTAATAATCTAGAGACAAAATTAATGAGACTTCATTTTTAAAATTTTCCTGCTTCAGATTCATAGAAAGTCAAACTACTTTTTATTTAAAACCTTCAGATTTAGCTAAATGGAACCATCAAATGCAAATTAATGTTAACTGAAGTGGCTATTTTTTGTGTTTGAAGAGGCAATTGCTCTCACAAAAAGGCTCAATTTAACTAATGCTAATTTATTTGTTTTTATTTAGAAATTCCTTACTATTATTGATCATTACAGCAAGTTATTGTTGTCCATTGTTTAGTCTTAGTTGATTTGGTGTCACTTGGATTCTTGTACAGTTCAACTCCTTTGTCCAGAGCATTCAGGTTCAGCACTGTAAGTGAAAAACTGTCCTTAAATATATAATTTCAATGAGACTTAATCTACTCATTATTGTAACATCTTACTTTACATGTATTAAATGTTAATCACTGGTTTATTTCATAGTAAGATAAGTGCCAGCCTATTGCATTAATACTGTTTCACCTGGCAGACAAACTTTAGTCTCACAAGAAGTTTGGTCAGCTTGACAAGGCCATTCTCTCAGAAACTTACGATGTTTAGCAATTAATTGTACTTCTCTTTAAGTCTTCATTATCACAAACCAAACTAGACTTTTTTTTCCAGTCTTACTGAACACCAAGAGAAACTTTGAAGCTGAATATACTAAACAGGGGTGGGGAGAGGAGGAGGCTCTTTTTGGATCTTAGTGATGAAGGCAGCATTTTAAGATTATCTTTTTAAGTAAAACCAAACATTTTTCTATATTTGTCAAAGAGACTACTGTAATTGTGCTTGTATGGCCTCAGTGACTGAGTCTGCAGCTTCTCTTAGCTAGGGCATGTCAGCCTGGGAGGATGGCATCCTTCAGGAGGTGTGGTAAATTAAACTGTCTGCCCAACCTGCACTCTGTGTGTTTCGAAACCAACCCACATAAGCAAGACTGTGATTTTGAAACCAGTTACAATGCTGTGTTTGTTTTGATGTATAATATGGCACTTAAACTGGTCTAATCTACCCAGACAGAGCCGGTGAGAGGGGAGGCTGCAGTGCAGAGCTCGGGGTGTAGAGAGTGCCTGCACTGCTCTGGTGAGGGGAGGCTGCACAATGGGCAGGGCTGCACTCAGTGCTCACTGGTGGCGGTCTTGCTGCAGCAGGGGCTGAGCTGCGGGACGCTGTCAATAGACTGCGAGATGTCAGGGAAGCTGAGAGGAAGCAGGAATGCTCGCTGCAGGCCCAAACTGGGCAGGGGCCTCAAGTTTCCCCTCTGGAAGAAGGGAGCGAGGAGACCACTGACCCGGGAAGCTCGCAATTAGTAACAAAGAAAGGCAACAAAAAAAAGGAGGAAGAGGACAGTTAAAAGCAAGGGGCTTCCTCCTACATCTGTTGTCCCCACCCAGAACCGCTTCGCGGTCCTGCAGGGGACTAATGAGGAAACTCGCTTCCATCGGGAACAGCCGGCAGGGGTGCTGGTAAAGAAGATCTCTAGTGGCGCTGCCAGGAAAAAGCAGCGGGTCATAGCAGTGGGACTCTGAAAGGCACAGAAGCACCCACCTGTTGGCCTGACCCGATCTCGAGGGAGGTCTGTTGCCTGCCTGGGGCACGGATCAGGGATGTTGCAGAGAGGCTGCCTGCTCTAGTAAGTCCCATGGACTACTACCCACTTCTAGTGATCCATGTGGGTGCTAGGGACGCAGATAGTATTAGTCTGGGGGACATAAAGAAGGATAACAGAGCCCTGGGAGAGGTGGTTAGGGGCTCTGGAGCTCAGATTGTTTTTTCATCCAATCTCCAGGATAGAGGGGAAGACCTTAAAAAATCCAGGAGGATTGGACAGGTTAATAAATGGTTACAAGAGTGGTGTCATGGTCATGGGTTTGGGTACCTTGAACACGGGACCCAAGTTTGTGGGCCAGGTCTACTGGGGGCTGGTGGAGCTGCTCTGATAAATAAGGGGAAGAGTGGGTTTGGTAGGAGGCTTGCCAGACTGGTCAAGGATGCTTTAAACTAGATGTGTTGGGGGAAGGGGGTTGGTTCCATCCCAACACACCCAGTCAGTTGCCACCACCTATAATAAATGCTCGGAGCAACATAGCAACATTCCAGCTGCTCCAGCTGATGAGCTGGCTTCATTTGGAGCTCGGCTCAGGTGTCTCTATACAAATGCCGATAGCATGGGAAACAAACAAGAGTAATTAGAGATGTGTGCCTGTCTACGGGGATATAAGAGGCATCACAGAAACATGGAGGGATGGCTCCTATGACTGGAGTGTTGGAATGGAAGGTTACAGGCTCTTTAGGAAAGACAGGCCTGGTAGGCAGGGAGGGGGAGTTGCCCTTTATGTTAGGGATAGGCTGGAGACTATGGAACTCTCTCTGGGGACAGGTGATCAGTTAACAGAGAGTTTGTGGGTCTGGGTTAAAGGGAAAGGGGTAATGGCTTTAAATTGAAAGTGGATAGATTTAGATTAGATATCGGAAAGAAGTTCTTTACTGTGAGGGTGGTGAGGCACTGGGTGCCCAGAGAAGCTGTGGCTGCCCCGTCCCTGGCAGTGTTCAAGGCCAGGTTGGATGGGGCTTGGAGCAACCTGGTCTAGTGGATTTTTTTTTTTTTAATAATTCTTTACTTTTAAGCATTTTTTGCAAAAGAATAAATAAATGTTGGCACTTTTCAATCATTTTGTAAATCACTTAATAAGTATCATTTTATACCGTGGGAAAAAACCTGCAGTTGTTCCACAAGTCTATGAAATGGGATTTCCTCTGCAAGAAGCATGCTCACTAACATAAATGGGAAAATATACTTTTAATGAAGCACACTGATGGGAACTGAACAACTTGTTTTTCTTTTTTTTTTTTATTTTCCACAAAGCAGAGAGATGTTTTTTACCATTCCGGAAATTCTTCTAGAAATTTTTTGAGAATTACATTGTTACGGTATGGGCAGAATAAACGTGATACACACATTTTGCACCTGTATGTGGTGACTCAAACTAGTGACTCCATCAGTTCTGAGCACTTCTGTTCTTGTACTTGCGCTTTTTCTTTCCTGGGCATGGTGTTCACTCCCAGAAACACGCACGTTAAGATCTCACTCTCTTGGGCCTCGAGTGCATGAAATCCCTGATTTACAGGTATGACAATTTGAAAAGGTAAGAAAACCAAAGGATAAGTGAAAAGTGTTGTGCTCTGGCCACAGCAGCACTTCAGCAGCAGCAGACACCTTTTCAGAGTATTTTTTCAGCTCAGTACTGCTGTTTCTGGTTCCTGAACTTATCTTCCCTATCAGGGAAGAACTCTGAAGCATTTATAGGAAAAATCCTGTAACAGATTCTAGAAAGAACCTCATTCATAAACATCAAAATAACTTTAACTACTCACTTTATGCCATGGGAGGACTTTTCTGTGAATGCTCAGTGATTTCAGATTTTCCAGTCTGCTTGTGGAAGTATGCTAAGTGGCTGATCTTTGATGAATAGCAATTAATTCCAGTAAAATTACACTAATTGATAATAGTGGACAGTCTGTTTCTAGCTAATAATTTACTAATTGGTCACTGGTGCAACAGAAAGTGAATGTGAGCCTTGCCATGAAAACTTTCAGGTTACTGGCACATAAGATGATCACTATACTGACTTTATTTCACTGTAATAACTGTCACTGCCCTGTAAGTTGCTAGATTCTTCTATACCATATTGTGACTATTTATATGCAGGTAGATCTCAGCAGATCTCTAAGGACCCTCTTCATATCAAAGTTTAATTTGCATATGATAATTTACTGTTAACATTTCTTAGCAAGATTGCCCTAAGCAATTAGTCAATGCATCTGAAAAGGGTCATTTTTCTTTAAGAATGAAACTTAACAGAGTATTATTCACATTTTATCATTCATCTAATAATCAAAACATATTTTATTATTGTTAATTTTAGATATCATTAATTCACAGGGGAAACTTAGATGTTTTTCCAGTCCATGACTCTTGTACACAGATTCAAAAGACAAGAGTTGTATTGTCTGCTTCTAAGGAAAAACTGCTGGAGGCAGTTATTTTGTTTTTCTAATGCTGAACCCAGGACAACATCATATGAGAACAGGCATAAAGCAACTATTTAATTACATTCAGTGGTCTGCTGTGGTGTCATACATGGGCTACTTCCTTCACCATGGCACTGAACATTACACTGATCAGTCTATTTACAAGACTTTTTTTTTTTTTTTTTTTTTTTCCCAACACAATAATTTCTATATTACTTTTACCTGGATTTTTAACAGAATCATAGAATAGTTAGGGTTAGAAAGGACTGACACCCCCAAGTCCTTGTCCACAGGCCTGCTCTGAATCTCTTCTCTGCGCAGCCTGTATTTGTGCTTGGGATTCTCCTAGTTCAGGACCTTGCACTTGGACTTGTTGAACTTCATAAGGCTGGCATAAGCCCACCTCTGTTGTGGTTTAAACCCAGCCACGCAACTCGTTCACTCACTCAACCCCACTTTCTTGCCCTCCCACTGCTCCCGGAGGGATGGGGAGGAGAATTAAAAGAATGCAACTCCCACAGGTTGAGATAAGAACAGTTTAGTAACTAAGGTATAACACAAATCACTGCTGCTACCACCAATAATAAGGATGATAAAGGAAATAACAAGGGAGGAGAATACAGCACCTCACCACCCACCAACAGATAACTCACCCCAACCCAGCCAACCAAGCACTGACCAATACCTAGTCCAACTCTACAGTCCCTAGCCCTTCCGGGTAACTCTCAGTTACATCCTGGGCATGACGTGCTATGGTATGGAATACCTCTTTGGTCAGTTTGGGTCAGGTGTCCTGTCCCCGCTTCCTCCTGGCCTCCTCTCCTCCCTGGCAGAGCATGAGACTCAGAAAGTCCTTGGTCAGAGTAAACATCAGTATTATCAGCTCTGTTCCCAGGCCAAAAGTCAAAACACAGTGCTGGACCAGCTACTAAGAAGGAGAAAAATTGACTGCTACTGCTAAACCCGGGACAACCTCACAAGTGTGTCAAGGTCCCTCTGGATGGCATTTATTCCCTCCAACGTATCAACTGAACCACACAGCTTGGTGTCATCAGCAAACTTGCTGAGGGCTCACTCAATTGCACTGTGCATACTGCCTACAATTTTTAGTAACTGCTCTGTGTAAGGGTGAACTATACTGTTATGTATAATTTACCAGACTAAAACACATCGAAGAGCAATAATATTTTATATTTTACATGGTACAAAGTCAGTCTTGTTTATTTCCTGATTTCAAAGTTCAGATTTACTGTTCAATAATACGACAGTTTTCATTGTTCCTGTGCTAGAAGCTTCTCATTTGCCTGGTTAAAGATGATTTTTAGAACATGTTGGAAGAGGAATAGATGTTTTTATAGACTTCCCTGTATTAAACATCTGTGGTTGGACGTGGGTTTGGTGATCAGATACAATGATTTACAGTCTTGCTTTCCAGTCTAGCATTTTTCACTGCATCAGATCCATAGCAGGTAGTATATATAATTCCCTGAGTTCACTGGCATAACAGCACATAACAACACACATCATGAATGTGTCAGACCTTGGCCTCTACCCTTGTGCTGTAAAATGGGGGGAAATAGTAGCTGTATGGTAGGATACTGCTAAATGGTGTTTTTATCTCTTTACGTATCTATGCTGGTGCAATCAATTGAAGAATTATTATATTAATATATATTAATTATTCAAATTTTATTAATAGACACTAATAATTGAAATATTTATATGCTTAATATATTAATTGCTCTGTACAAGTTATTTGCTTTTTCTTGCATCACTGATTTTCCTATAGAAGAAAATTTGATTTAGTTGTTTTAGTGTAGCTTTTTTTTATAATTAAGAGTAACTTCTAGAAAACTTTCAGCACGTTTGAAACCTTATTTTAGAAATAAGAATACACAGACCAGGAGAGACAGACAGAACAAAAGCAAAACTATTGAAAATTACTTGGACTTTTCCAGTTTCTCCCTAGAAGTTTCAGGGCAACTAACCACCATCAGCTTGACATTACCAGGCTTGCTACTAAACATATATGACTTTCATTCAGTGAAAAATGACCTGTAGAAAACTTGCATCAAAAGCCAATGAAGTGAAGCAATGATTTATTTATGTGAATCCCAGTATAAGAAAGTGACTTTCAAAGGTAAGAGAGGTGTTCCAAAAAAATATTGCCCCTGCTTGAAAAAATCCTATGCTTTCTGTTGAATGCAATATATTGAAGTGAAATGGATGACAAATATATCTGAAACTGACTGCACACGTGTTCAGTTCAAAGAAATCGCATGTCACTGGTAGGAACTGATGTGGTCAAGGGCTTCTTTTCTATGAAAAGCTCAATAATTAGAACCACAGTTCGTACAGGATTAATAGCTACAGTTTTTCACACTTAACTCTAAATTAAATACTTATTTTCTTTTAAATAAAAATACTGAGATCCACCTAACACTATAGAACAAGAAACAGTGCTTACATTGTTAGAAGAGCATTGGCAGGAAAAGCATTACATGAAGAGTTATTTAAGTCTTGCTTCTCCCTACTTACACCTATTCTGTCTAAGACTGTAACTAATGGTGTGACATCTGGCAACCGTAGTACCTCAGGCTGTGGCCCTGTCAGTTCTTGCAAAAGTGTGGGAAAAGTTCAACAGTGTAAGCATCAGGTTTAGATTTTTTTTTAACTGCCTAAAAGCACAGAATCAAATATAGATAGAAGCTACTCAGTTCTTTCATTTCTAAACAACAAAATCTGCTTTCCTTGCAACAGATTTATGCAAAAAAAAATAAGTGGTCAGGGGCTTTTTGTGGGGAGCAGTTATTAAAGCTTAGAGGAAATCCACTTTGTGTTCCAAATTAATTGGTATCATCCATCTTGAAAAAGTCTATAGCAAGATTCTGCAAAATTGTGAAGCATATTATTGCAAAATTTTGTAGCCAGCAAACTTTTTGCAAAAATGTGCATTTTTGCTATCCATCTGAAAAGGATGCTTATTTAATTACCAAAGGGTCAATTTAAGAATTCTGTTGTTATCTGACCAGGTTCAAGATCCTATTTGTAGTTCTAATGATAAATAGCCTCTCATTCACCTGCTGTCAAGGTAGTAACAGAAAGAAGAGAAACCATCATCCTCAGCCTGCTTTTCCGGCAGAGGTCACTTTCTATTACATGACATTGTGCTACAATTGCTCTGTTCAGTTTCGAGGGAGTTTGTCACAGTGTTTTCTCATTCATGGCAATGATCACTGCAGAGCAGCTTTTCATTTCAGAGATGATCATTTTGCATTAAGCACTGTGAGGAATGGTACCTGGAGAAAGCACATCACTGTAAAGAGGAAAGTCAGGGTAACATCAGCAACAGCATTAGGTATGAGTATAAATATGAAATCATCAGTATCACAGAATGGGAAAGAAGTCTTTGGGTGAGTCAGTAATCTCCAGTTGCCCAGAGATCATCTGCATTCTCTTCTCATCAGCAGGCTACTTCATGGATTCTTTTTTCCTGATATTCAAATTCCATTTTTTATAACCAGTAGAATACCAGTAGGTACTCCTACCTTGCCATCAGAATAATAGCCTATATAATGTTTAGGAGTCTGTAATTGTACTAACTAATTTAAAAATATTTTTTTAAAAAATCACCTATTTCAAGATACATTAAAGACAATGTAACAAACAAAGCAAGTTTTTACATACGTCACAAAATCTATAACTTCAGCATACCTTGCTAACAAGTTCATAAATATCTGGAACTCTAAATCTTTATGAGATTTAAAATTAAATTATTCTCAGTCAAGCTTGGTGTTAACTAGCTTAAAGTTAGCATTGCAAAACTTCTTCAGTTTGTCTTTCCCTTAGTTTTGATACAGTTTGGTAATCACAGTTGTTTCACTGACCATGATATCCTGTGATGTCCAAATCCACAATTCTATAAACTGTAAGTAGCTGGCCATTATTTGAGTTTCAGGGTTCCAGTTAATAACAATTCAAAGTAAAAAATACTTTCACAAGCCGGTCTGCAGAAATTGGACAATCCTATGAAGCTATACTGTAAATGCATTTGTTATTTCTCTCAAAGGATAATATTACCTTTACTCCAATAATGAAATTATACCAATAGTGTATATGAGTATACCAATGTTGTGAGTATACCAATACTCATCTAGTGAAACAGTACTTAATATTCCTCGAAGAAAACAAAACATTAACACCATTAATATCTTTTATCTTGGTTAAATTTCATCTTGCAGTTTTTTTGGGTTTTTTCTTTGTTTGGCTGGGGGTTTTTGTTGGTTTTTTTTTGGGGGGGATGTGTTTGGGTTTTTTTTATCTCATCTGAGACAGAGCTTTCAAGTTAGAGCAGATCTTGGTTGCAGTTTGCACCAATGTAACCAAGATTTGAGAAAATGGCTTACAGAATAAACAAAGAAATAAAGAATCAAGTGTTCTCCATGTAACAATAGTTTCACTTTATGTGTAGAACTTTTGTTTCTGGATCTGGGAACAGCATATGGGCAATTCCTTTTACCCTCAAAGGTCAGATTCCATTATATCTGACCTCCACATTACAAATTGGCAAACAAAGCCATTTGTGAGCCTTCACTGCTTGTCATTGTTATTCATGCAAATCTGCTGCAATGTACCATTGAGGACAATCATTATTGTAACCCAACTACATGACAATGTATGCAAATAACCAGGACTGAGATAACAAAGAAACAAGAAATTAGCATTGATTTTCCGCATCTGCTGGCATTAGTAACAGGAATATCTAAAAATAAATGAACCAGTATTGAACCCAAGAAAGAAACCTGAGGAGAAAAAGGAAGAAAAGTTGTGAATCCAGATAATCAGAGAGTTCAGATCTGTTAAAAACCTGCTGGGAGGGGGATAGCGGGGGGGAGGGAAGGAAGTTTGCATTGAGAAGAGGGTTTATTTCAGTCTATAAGTGTTCTTAGATGTTTATTCATGCTTCATTTTCTCGAAAGGAATATTTAAAGGTCATTAAAGATGACTAAATTAACTATATTGACTGATTTCAGTGTAGCATATCCTATCTAGACAAACAGTTGCTGTCAAATGTCAGGATCCTCAGACAGGGTATGTGTTATCCCCTGAAGATGCCCCTGTAAGCTACGTTAAACTGGGGAAGCAGGCAGAAGGACACAAATCACTTTTGAGTTGACCTAAAATAGCTAAATATTTAGGCATGACAGTTAGATCCATTTAAATGCAAAATCTGTAGCAGGAAGAATTCAAGCTACATTAATTGCTCTTTTTGATGATAACGGACTGTACTGGAGAGTGAGAAGAGCAATTCTGGAACAGCCAAGAGATGGGTTCTTTGATCTTATAAATTTGTTCTGTACATAATTTTTTGTGAATCAGCAGTTGTTTATAAAACAGGTTTGCATTGAGCCAAACGTTTTTGTAGCATTTGTCCCCTAGAGTTTAATTTTCAATTATGGACATTTCTATGTAAAAGAAAATCTATTTTATGTGGTTAATCATAGAGGAAAACTTCCAAAATGGATGTGGGACATGCAGTATTTTGGCAAAAAAAAGTTACACAATCTGTAAGGTAACAAATGAAGATAACTGTCTCTGTATTCCTGTCTCTTTCTGTTCTCATGTTTTACTGTCTTTTCACTACATGTGTATGGGAATTATTATGTGTAATACACAGTTGAGGACAGGTGTAATAAGTCTCCACTGAAAGGCATATAACCAGTTTTCTTACTTCCAGTGTTTCTATGTCCCATTTTCTTTGGCTTGAAGAGTTTAATCTGAAAATCACCAGAAACATTTTCCTACGTCAGTTATATAAATGTAGTTGTAGTTAATACAGTCATTAGGATTTTCTATTTAGGATCTTCCCATATGTTTAGGATTTCCAACAGAGATTTTACAAGCTGTGAAATCACATGCAATGCCATAGATTATTAACATCTATCAAAAAATAATGTGAGAAAGTGTATAATTCTAAGTAAAATTAACCACATATTTATCTCATTTTCCTGATTAGGTTTAGTGACCTACCCACGGCAGCCTTTCCAGTGTTTCAAGTCAGAGTCCCATTGATTTCAGTGGTGCATAGGGATAAACCTCTCCAAATAACTATAAACCTACCTCCGTGCTTTGGTAAAATATAAATATAGATATAAATATATAGAAGGAATGGGTTTTGTTGCCTTAATTGAATGTATCTACTCCAGCCAAGAGCCTAAAACTTCGACCTGCTCCTCTATATGTAAATAAAAGCAATTTAAGTGTAGACATCTTATATCTATTTTAATGATGATTAGATAGCTCATAGTTCCTTAAGAGGGTGTTTTATTTTTGCTTTCATTGTCATAATGTTCTAGCCAAACTAAAAGTTATAGTCCACAAAGATCATACATCTAGCAATCCAGAGTACCTTAGTGTATTTTTCCCACATTTTGCAAGAATTGTTTTCATGGTATTTGCTAGGAATGAGCACTAAAGTGCACATCAGCATCCTGAAGTGCTGCTCTGTTCACTGCAGCTGTTCTGATACACTGCTGAGCTGATATCTTTAATATCAATACCTTTTATTTCCAAAACTAGTCATATCCGGGCACTTAAGAGTGTTTACTTCAATTGAGCCAGTGTCTCTTTTTGAAGTTGTGAACAATTTTCTCAAATAAGGAAGTTCTATTAATATAAATTTACAGGCAAGAAGCCCATGTCTACATTCTTCTCTGACTCATTTGTTATCAAAAGAACGAGTGTCGTCTTTAGAAAACTCTATTTTACAACTGGAGCCTGAAACTTCAAAACTGTTTAGAATCTTTCAGTCAAAAATTTGCAATGTTAACATCTCAGGTTAAACAAAGAGTAACAGAGAGAGAAAAACACTAGCTTTATTTGTGTCATGCAAGGATACAAAGACAGGATTTATCATACCTGATCAACATCTGAGCTAACATCCTCTCTAAGCCTGGTAATCTATTTAAAGTTTTGCCCAGTGTGGGATGCTTCATCTGTAGAGGAAGTCTCACTACTCCCTCAAATACCAGGATAATTGTGTAATACTGTTGAGAGCTTAGGAGAAGCACTACTTCCTAAATTGTCCACATACTAAACTGAGCCCCTAGGCTTCCTTAATGCACAGGACTGAGACCATAGCCAGCATGTGGTGACTGGGTCTCTGGCATCCCCTCCTGTACTTTCTCTCCATCAAATACATGTCTCAGCCAACAACTGTATTTGACTCTTCTCAACTAACTTAAAGCAATGGGAACTATGAAAACAATTCCTCAAAAAAATGAAAACTGGAGACAGGAGGTTTAATGAAAAGGCAGACTTAAGACTGAAAGACTAGCAAAGGGCTGCTAATAAAAAAGCACCTGTGACTGGATGTGCGTGTGCACCCTCATGCCTGCATGCTCTGCTGAAGTATCCTTCACACTTCAAGGCAGGCTTTCCTTTAGAAAAGGACATTTTAGTGCTGCTGGATGAGGTCGCTCACTGTGCAAACTCTGAAAACTGTCACATCAATAACAAATAACTTGTGATGAAATATTTAAGTAACAGGATCTTCTTGGATTTCTCTTTGGACTTCTTTTACAAAGCACTCATGCCTTCACAGCTTATGAAGTCAGTGGAATTTCTTCAGTGAATTACTGCTCATTTGCTCAGGTTATAAATGTAACTGTATGTTTAATAGTAATGTATAATTTTATCTTAGAAGCACCAGAATAGCTGGGGTTATCTCAGTGTCACCCTATTAAGCTCTCCTTTCTGAAGCTGGTAAGTGTCACACAATTTCAACACGAACATTTGTCATATAAGGCCTCAGATCTGGAATACATTCTAAAAATTAGTTATAAAATATTGCTTAAATAATCTCTGACTTGATTGGAATAAAATATAAAACAGAAAGATTTTGCCACTGAGTAGTGTTGAGAGTTGTTAAGGGACATTTTTCTCCCTCTGAGTCCTAGTGTTTTGATATTAGGATTTGACAGTTAATTTTTATTTTTTTTTTTACTGAATGGCCAGCAAAATGTTTTAACAGGAAACAGGAGTTCTTTAAAGTAAATAACTAGGCCCTTTTTGCAAAATAAACAATTGTATGTACACCCTAGACTGGTAATTTGTCAATAATTTAAAATAACACTTTGACTTGACCACATTTTAAGTCAGTAAAAATTACCTATGACTTTTAAATGGGACTAAAATTTCGAATTTTGTGTGCAATTTGTAATGGCATTAGTGGGCTTGCATTTTTATGTACTACGGCTTGTAAATCACATTTATTTATCCTGAATTTCCTTAGAGAAGGAAAAGCTTGTAGAAACTGGTGAAAACAAATAAAACTGAATATGTGTAAAAATTGCATGGGGAAGAAGGTTAGAGACAAACAACATGCTAACCATTGATAAGTATATAAAGGGTGTTAGAATCAGAGGGGTATAAATAGGCCATTGTCTGTCAGGAATGAAAACGTAAGTGTGCAAAATGGAATGCAGAAAAACAAGATCAGTCTTTAGTCAAAAATATATAAAGTACAAAAAAGGAGTTCAGAATAATTATACAAGTCAAAAGCAAGAAATCTTTAAAAACAGTCAGAGTAGGCTAAGGAAAGCCCTCATAAATAGTAGACAGATAACTCTTCCCTTCAATACAAAAATGAGCTGGAAGACCTAGACCTTCCTTCGTTTGTAATTTAGATGTGAATGTTGTAAAACTGCCTAGCAACACTGACTGCCCGCTTTCCTTATTGGTAACGGGAATGGGATATCTAGTTTTCTTAGCTGCTTATGAAAAATAAGCCCTAATCCATCATTTCATGGTTAAAAATGTACTTTGTCAAAAATCTACAGCCTTCGAGTAACTAAAGGATGGTTCTACCCTCTCTTTTGATAGTGTTACAGGTCATCCATTACTTTCTTTAGTACTTTGTCTTAAGACAGTTACTATACCAGTAAAATCATTTACTTCATTAAATTTTCCCATAATATTCCTCAAGGGGGCATGCAGGAAATCAATTGTTCTTATGACTGCCTGCAGAGAATGAGTAAATTCTACTCTGCTCCTTACCAGGTGTTGCAGGCTTTGCTATTTGCACCAGTGATTGCTGGGTATTGAAAGAAAAGCAGGAGTCCAGCAAGCTCCAGAGTATTCATCAGGCTTAATAGATGAGATCTGGAAAATGTCTTTAAGGGATAATAACCAATTTCTTTTTTGGTTGTTTTTTGGTTTTTAGTTTTGTGTGTGTGTGTGTGTTTGGTTTTGTTTTGTTTTGTTTTTTCCCTTCCCTCTGAAGACACTCAGTTGTGATAATATACCTAATACACCTAGTGGCCAAAGAGAAGCTGATGAAGATTCCCCTGCTTCTGAGTATTTTCTGGTGTCAGCTGCTAAATCATGCTTCTATCTAGAGCATATCTCATATAGTTTCTCATTTTCAGTGGTTGTGCTTCTGATGCACTTCAGTCCTCAGGCCAAAGAAAAGCAGTCTTGTCTTTCTCACCAGTCCTGTGTATGGTGGCTCAGGTTGCCATCTCTCCATTTTTAGAACATTTCCTCTAAAAAGAGAGCCAACAACAACAAATATTTAATTAAACCGTTTTTCATTAGTTTTCATGCACTGTAAACAGTATGTCAAGTAGTGGCTGTCTATAAACACAGCGGTGAGGCTGCAGCTGAAGCAGACCAGGATGACATAATTTGAGTATACACAACCTATTGAGCAGTAATTTGGGGCTAGATAGCAGTTTTGACCTCATGCTAGCAGTAAGGAAGATGAGCTGTACACTAATAACAGTCCCCAGTGACGCTCCCTGTCATACTGGGAGTGCACAAACAGCAGCTGCTGATACCCTTACTGAGAACTGTGCACACCCTCTCCTACATTAGGCCAGCTCAGCTGACATCCATGTACAAACAGCATCATTGCTTGAACAATGTCAAGGCTACTGCCTGTCACTTACCAGGTTTCTGTTATCACTTTTGACAGGTCCTGATAAAATATATGAGGCTCTGAACAGAGTAAAATAAGGAAACAGAAAATTATGCTATTCTTTATCTTAATTCCTATGCATACACTTATGGAGAAATGCCAGCCAACAGCTTGTCATTTCACTGAGAGATGTCTACACAGCTTTCAGACAGCTAAATGGGTGGCTTGAAGCTAAAAGAAAAAGGGGAGGCACAATCTGGGACCAAACCTCTCATTTTGAAGCATCATCAGCTAAATGCTGTTTAATCCATACATACTGAGGTGATATGAACCCACAGTCATCTTTCTACTAAAGTGTGAGCCAATAATAGACCCCTGACTTCAGAGAGTGGATCATACTGGAGAAACGATTATCTAACACTAGCAATAGAAAATCTACATGCTGCTTTCCAAAAGGGTCACACAGCTCAAATGGATTCTTAATGAAATTACTTATTTTCTAATCGTAGAGCTAATTAAATTACAAAGAGAGACCTGCTGGCACTGGAAACAGTATTCACATTCTTCAGCTACAGCCTTCTTATTGAAAGAGCTGTTGAAATACTTTAGGCTGGCTGCACCTCTGCTATAGCTGTCTAATCCACATTTGTTTTAGTATCTGTCAAGAATATTTGCTTAATGCAAACAGAGATAATTTAAAGGAATACTTTTATAATAAATGTCTTTCTTAGAAATAAGTATACATCTTCTTCCTTCAGGCAGTGAACAAAGCAACAGGTAAATACTGGGTTACTCTTTTCTCTGACCCTGACACTGGAAATTGGAAGGTATTTATGGCTATGGCGCCCTTTTGCTATGGCCTACATTCAATACATAGAATTGAAATCACTAAAGAACAAGCAAACAAACAAAGATAAAACTTAAAAAATAACAATATGTTAAGAAATGCAGATTTCTGTTCTGTAAACTGAAGAATAAAGACACTGTCCAACAAAACATTGGTAGCTCTCCTAATGGTCACCATTATATTATTCGTTAAAAAGCTGTGTATTTTTCTTCACTAAATATAAGGACTTGGAATGTTTAGATACTGCATATAAATAGAATTACTTTCCTATGAAGAAAACAAAATTATAATTTTATTACTGTTACATCCAAATATGCATATTTTGTATGAAATTTGCTACAAGTTAGATTAAGATGAATGTGCTAACCAAGATGGTAAAGGATTCAGCACTGAATAAAAATATTTTTAGTGCAGCATGTTTCATATATCTTGTATCTCTAGGATGCTATTAATAAAGTTTTCCTATATGAAACCAGAAAAAGGCATAACCAGGGATTGCAAAAATATACATGATTTTTGTCATTTACCCTTTAAAAACAGTTAAAACTGACTCATTGATAACAGCATAAATCCTTCCATATTTTCATGTTTATGAATACTTCAGGTTATTAACATCCCTTAAAAGTACCTGCATTTGAAAATAAATCTTTAGATATGCATGCCACCAGATAACTCACTCTTTTAGGCAGCCCTGGTGAAATGGGAGGTCAAAGAAGATGGAAACCAGAGATAGGTGAAGAGAAGCTCCCCACATAAGGACATGGACCTGCTTAAGTGAGTCCAGAGGAGGGCCATGAAGATGATCTGAGGGCTGGAACACCTCTCTTATGGAGACAGGCTGAAAATGCTGGGCTTGTTCAGCCTGGAGAGAAGACTCCAGGAAGACATTAAAGGAGCTCCCAGTACCTGCAGGAATCTGGAGAGGAACATTTTACAAGGGCATGTAATGATAGGAAAAGGGGGGATGGCTTTAAACTGACAGAGGGTAGATCTAGATTAGCTATTAGGAAGAAATCATTTACTGTGAGGGTGGTGAGACACCAGACCAGTTGTCCAGATTTGTGTCTGCCTCATCCCTGAAAGTGCTGGATGGCGCTTTGAGCAACCTGGTCTAGTGGGGAGTGTCCCTACCCACGGCAGTGTGGCAGGAACCATATTATCTTTAGGGTCCCTTCCAAGTCAAACTATTCTATGATTCTATGTTATGTATATATATAAATAATATATATAAGTATGTATATGATAGTTGTATATAAATATATATATATAAACTTGTAGTGCTGATGAAACATAAGTGTTCGGTTTGTTTTGCCTTTTTAAGTAGCTCTGACATCTAAGCTTCAGTGTTTTGACATATGACCTCTTCTTCCCTGAGTGCAACTGAAGCTTCTGTGGTTTATATTTATCATATTAACCAACTGAAATTACAATCACAAAGACCTGAAAAAATGACAATGTGGCAGCCCTGCTGGGTGTCTCCCTGTTAATGACTCATTTATTCTCTCAGGCTACCCATGCCAGTATGTGAACAAAGTGCATTCAGCTACCTGCAAATGAACCATGTCCCCTCTCCTCTATCATTCAATGCCTGCCGCCACTGAGGAGACTCAATCTTGCTAATAATCAGTGCTGTGGTTAATGCAGGTGGCAGAATATGGTCCATTCAGGTCACTGCTTGGCAGCTATTCTTACTTAGCAGGGTGGTATTAGCTAAAACTTATTCTTGTCAGTTCTCTAAGAAAATATGACTAGGTGAAGGCATACATATGGTTACATTTATAAGCTGAGTTCTGAAAAATGCTCCTGGGATATGTGGAAAAATGCCTGTTTTAAGATAGAACTGAAGATTTGTACAGAAAATAGGTTCCCTGCATATACTGTATCTCTTAGAACTGCTACAGGTGAATTTGAGTATGAAGCTTTCAAAAACTGCTTATGAGATAAAAAAAAATATCTAAGAGCTGCCATTCAAAACACACCAGCTGACAGCTGTCAATTTTAGCAAGCCATGAGGCTGAGTAGGGAAATACAATAAGGAATACAACTGAATGACAATTATATAAAATAGTTCAGAGCAACTTATAGATTAAATTATCAGTAGAAATATCTTATATTTAAGATCTGTAATCATAAAAATATACATGCTATACCAGGACTTTAAACATCTTAAGCTCTGAAAACTTGCCAAAAATTGAGAGTCTCACATTGTTCAGGTTACTGTCCAAGCACATTCAGGCAATCACAGCTCTTGCAGATGTCATAATGTCAGATCTGTGGGCAGTGACAAGCTGTGTGACTTTCTGCTGTCTTCACAAACAGCAACTGAGAAATATGCAGTATGAGAGTCTCTAAAAGTTACTGTTCCTATATAAAAGCCAGCAGTAAAAATTGAATCAGAAATAGCAATATTTAGAGGACAAGGAACGGTATTGCAACATACCCAGAGCCCAGGAGTTTCAAAGTCTAGGAAAGTCACGTGAGAAATCAAGAAATCAGATTTGGGTTAGGGACAGTCTATACAAAATATGAAGTTTAAATCTGAAATTCACACATATACCACTTCAAAATTGTGTTAAAGATAGAAATATAAATATTTTTGTAATTTCGAGGATCTTGACAACAGAAAATTTTCCCAATATATTTCTTCCACTTGAACATGAAATAAAGAACATCTAACTTCATTGTTGAATATTTCAGTGTATAACTATTGTATTCGCAACATTTCTCCAAAAGCTAGAGAAGTTGAGAAACACAAAATATACAATTACAACTACATCTCAAGTCAAATAATAGCTGTACAAGTATCTTTTTCCTCTCAGACATTGTGCCCTACTCAAGCCAGGCCATGATTTAAAGTACAACAGTTGCCTCAGTAATTTTCTCCCTCTTGTCCTTTTTGTCTGATGTGACTCTACAGTGTTCAGAGGATGCAAGCCCTGTGTGTGAACAGCAGGGCAACTCTTATTTGTGTGATGAGGACCATAATTTTGAGGAACTTTGTAGATTCTTGGTAAGACAGAATGGAACTGGAATCTCATTCCATATTTTTTTGGCACCTTTTTTTTTTTTTTCCTGTTATTTATCAATTATAAGGGAAGGGCAACATTGGAGAAAAGTATTAAATAGGAGGCTTCTCAATACTGGCTTCTCTTTTTTCTGTAACTCAGAGACTCTGAAGTAAGTGTAATNTTTTTTTTTTTTGGGCTCCTTTTTTTTTTTTTTCCTGTTATTTATCAATTATAAGGGAAGGGCAACATTGGAGAAAAGTATTAAATAGGAGGCTTCTCAATACTGGCTTCTCTTTTTTCTGTAACTCAGAGACTCTGAAGTAAGTGTAATGGTTAATGGCCAAACTTGTGACTATGGCTATGTGGCTGAGATGCATAGTGGTAATGACATGAATTTGGAAAACTCACTTTCCGAGGGAAATACAGAGTATTACATAGCTTGCAGATAATATTATTACTAATTAACAGTAATAGTATTGAAAATTATACTGAGCTCTATTAATGTCACCCAAAGGTTCTACAAAGCCATAAATTAATATGACACAAAATAATTCCTCTGTCAGAATTTTAAGAATTATTTCCTGTTTTGACCTAGACTTGGTAATTTAATTACACTTACATCAGAATAAAAACAAAAATGTCATAATGTTGGCTAAAATGGGAGTACCTTCCAAATCCAAGCACCAGTTACTTAAATGTTTTTGTCTGTTGCAATGATGTACATTAGCATTAGCAGAAGAGTAACCTCCACAATTTAACAGTTCCAAGAATATATAGTTTTCTAGAATTGTAGACTATCTTGAAATGCTTACTATTATACAAGCAATAAGCTACAGAAAATCCCTTTAGAATAAGCTGTCATTAGAAAGCAAGTGCACTAAACAATGTGCTAAATTATTTAAAAGCAGTAAAGAAGTGCCTTGATACGTAGTAAAATGCTAGATGTTTTAATAACATCAACATTTTTGTCAGAGTGGTTTACTAATTTTAAATTATATAGCCAGAATTTGTTTATAAAAGGGAAAATATATGTGGTAATTATGCACCGTGAGACAGAAATCATGTGTAATGCCCTGTGCCTTCAAATAAAGCAAACTCTAGGTCCATTAGTCATTGTCTTGTCAGCTTTCTGTGAAGTGGATGCAGAAGCAATTCATGGCAGTTGCATGCCAACATCTGACACTGTCCAACAAGACATCCTTATCTCTAAACTGCAGAGGCATAGATCTGACAAAGGGATCACTCAGTGGTTAAGGAATTGGCTGGATGGTCACAATCAAAGAGTTGTGGTGAATGGCTCAGTGTCTGAGTGGAGATCAATGGCAAATGGTGCTCCTCATGGGTCAGTGTTGGTACCAATTCTGTTCAACAACTTTGTTGGCAACACAGACAGTGGGATTGAGTGCACCCTCAGCAAGTCTGCTGACAACACCAAGCTGTGTGGTGCAGTCAACACGCTAGAAGAAAGGATGCCATCGAGAGGGACCTTGATAGGCTTGAGAGGTGGGCGCATGCAAACCTCATGAAATTCAAGAAGGCCAAGTGCAAGGTCCTGAACTAGTGTTGGGGCAATCCCAAGCACTAATATAAGCTGAGCAAAGACTGGCTTGAGAGCAGACCTGAGGAGAAGGACTTGGGGGTGTTGATAAGAAGCTCAATATGAGCTGGCAGTGTGCTTGCAGGCCAGAAAGCCAACTGTATGATGCTTCACATAAACAGGAGTGTGATCGGCAGCTTGAGAGGTGATTCTCTCCCTCCACTCAGGTCTTGTGAGACCCCACCTGAAGCACTGTGTTCAGCTCTGGGGCCCCCAGTACAAGAGGGACATGGACCTGCTCAAGTTGAGTCCAGAGAAGGGTCATGAAGATGATCTGAGGGCCTGAGCATCCCATGAAGACTGGCTGAGAGAGATGGGCTTCTTCATCTGGGAAAGGAGAAGGCTCTAGGGAGACCTTACAGCAGCCTTCCAGTACTTAAACGGGGCCTGTAAGAAAGCTGGAGAGAGACTTTTTACAAGGGCATGCAGCAAAAGGACAGGCTTAATGGCTTTAAGCTGAAAGAGGGTAGATACAGATTAGATACTAGGATGAAAATCTTCACTATGAGAGTGGTGGGATAGTGGAACAGACTGCCCAGGTAAGTTGTGGCTTCTCCATCCCTGGAAGTGTTCAACGCCAGGCTGGATGGGGCTTTGAGCAACCTGGTCTAGTGGAAGGTGTCCTTGCCTGTGGCAGAGATTTTGAACTAAGGGTTAGATGATCTTTTAAGTTCCCTTCCAACCCAAACCATTCTATGATTCTTTGATTCTAACATTAAGTTTAATTTAGCTTTATACATCTGAGGGAAGAAAATGCTTACTACCTGTGAAAAGGTAATTAAAAACCTGTGGGGTGTATCTCCTTTTGAGGGGTTTGGAATCTGATGCATGCTAAAAGCAGGAGGCTCTTTTCAGAGTTGTAAAGGGTAATAATCTTATTGATCTGCATTCCCAAAGCCATATTCCCTTTATGGTCCTGGTATGTTTCCTTTGATGGGATCCAAATTCAAGTATCAAATGAGCGTAAGAAATCTCTTAGCAGAGGAGACTGATTTAACTGTCCCGAAGCGATGTCTGGAGACACTGCTGCAGGACAGCTGCTTTCCCTGGCACGTCTGCCCTTTCCTGCCTACAGACCATGACTGCTGCCTTGGAAGGTCAGTGGGCACATCCCTGCCTATTCCTCTAGTGTCTATGGGCTGTTCTCTGCTAATTTGTCTCTTTTTTTCTAGCATACTGGTACTACCTGCATTTACAATTTCCTCTGCCAACAAATTCCCTAAGTTCATTACCCATGGTGTAAAAATGTGCTTTTATGTGTTTTAAATGAACATCACAGAAGAAAGATTTTCTCACTTAGGTTTTTTAAAGTGCTTTTGATTTGCATTTCATGGTAAGCATTTATATTGATATTGACTGACTCACCAAATACAATAATCTCTATGATATTAAACTGTCTAGCAATTATTTACATGCAAGTATTTTTTCTGCACCACTCTGTAAGTCAACTGGATATCTGCATATGCAATTTAGCATAGAAGATATATCCAGTTAAGTGGAAAATAAAAAAGGAAAACTGAGAAATTAGAAAACTCTCACTACAGAAGAAAGTATAAACATCATAAGTGAGCTTCCAAATTTGCATCTGCACTGCTGCAAACACAAACATTTGTAGCATGTTGTCAGGCATTGGAACAGGCTTCTCAGAAAAGTGGTGGAATCACCATCCCTGGAAGTGTTCAGAACCTGTGCAGATATGGCCCTTAGTGACATGGTTTAGTGGTGGTCTTGTCAATCCTGGGGTAATGGTTGGACTTGATCTTAAAGGTCTTTTCCAACCTAGTTGATTCTATTCTATGTTGGGTATTAGGGTATCTGATTTGGAAGCAGTAAAACACAGGATTTTACATTAAAGCACCTGTTGAGATCTTGTCACAAGCTTTAAGGTAATGCAGTAATAAAATGCTGTTCCTGGCTGACAAAAGCACAACAGCAAGGGTTTTTATACATGCAGCTCCACTGATGCTTTTTACAGAAAGCCTTTACAAGTCTGCTATTATCCCACTGATTTTGAATACTAATTTCAGGAACCTGGTAGTCAGTTAAAGCAATGAACACACAGCTGCTGCACATGCCCAGGTTGTCTTTACCATGTAGGTCCAGTATGGACCGAATATACAGGTGACCAATAGGATTGTTTTTTTTTTCATTTTACATAGTGGTGTACTTCTCTACCAGTAGCAACCAGTGAACAGAAAAGGATGAGAAACCTGGGTGTGATCGCAAGCAAGGAAGGCCTTCAGGGCAGGAAAGAGTACTTTCAAGTGAACTCTGAAATGAATCAAGAGGCAGATTGAGAAGATAGTATACAGAGATAATTTTGTCAGCTGGGGAATTCCTCATCTAAACTCTCATGTCCATTTCTGCCTCTTTCCATTTCCAATATTCCCATTTTCTTTGCTTTCTCTCTTTACATTTTGCAATCTTTTTTCAGCTGGGGAGTTGTAAAGTTCATTTTAACTATAGCAGCCAGACAGGCTTCGCAAATAGGCATTACAGTCACTATTTGGAGTTCCCTACAGAAAGGGACCTGAAATTCAAGCTTTTTTGCATCTGACATGCCCTGATGTTTCTTCATAAGGTTGCTACTCTTTGACTTACGTGAAGAGCTAGAAAGCAGGCTATTCACAGAGAACTAGAAGCTGCAACAGCTAAGCTGTTGTACAGTAAGGATATTAACAGCTAATCTCAGAAGTACAATAAGGATATTATCAAAAATGGTGTGAAGACCCTGTCAGATAGTCTTTGATCTGTGGATCTTCAGAGAACTTCTGGAATATGAAAGGACAGAACTCAAAAGCAGTAAGGAAAGGAAAAAAATATTGTGAATAGACAACTTTGAAAAAAGAATGCAAAATAATAAGAGTTCATCCTGCAATTAATGAATCAAAAAAAGGATAAAAATAAAATGAGACTGAAAACTCTTAAAAAAATAGACTCAGAAAAAGTTTTTTCAAGCACATCTCTCTCTGTGACAGTCAACTGAAGGGAAATGTAAAAGTAACAGAGTATCCCATATTAAAAGTGCTAAAAGACAGCTTTTGCCAAAAAGTTTTCACTGTACCTTCAGTTACATGCAAAAACTTTATGACCATATACACACAACAACATTCACTGCTTCTCCACCTATCATCAGTTTGTTGGGATAGAACCCAACTAACACAGAAGATATTTAAAAAAGTTAATGGAATGACAGAAACCAAGCTTATGAGGAGACAAGAGTAGGCAGCTCTTTAAAGTTCATCTTACAGAGTTCAGTAAGGAAGCAACAAGGGACAATGTAAATGAGATTCAGTGACTAATTTCCCCACTGGTGTAACTCCTACACATTTTGACTGCAGATCAGTAAGAATATACATGATAGAAGAGATACCCATGTTAAATAATGCTAGTGGAAGTGAAAAAGTCAAACTGGCTTAAGAAGCAGCAACAGGAATCTGCAAGGTAAAGGGAACAAGCAGGTAAGAGGGAAAGTGGAGGTACTCCCTAGTGGGAATCAAAACAGCAGATGCAGACACAGAGAGGACGAGCACTCCCAATAATGAGACAGGCTGTCTCCTATTTAGATTGTCTTACAATGGCAACAATAATTATTGAACCGATCGACCATTTTTGTTTTTAATATACAGTAGAAGCTTTCATTTGTTTTTCTTGAGAAACATCTTTGCCCTTAACATATTTTTAACAGTGAAAATCTGGGTTCTTGTGATCATCTTGAACACCAGTCTTGAGCCATGTCAGAATAAAACATATTGCACCAGCTGGTACAGGGTGTTCCCAAATCACTGTTTTGAGTATACAACCTGGTCTAACACAAGAGAAGCAAAACTGAAGCTGCTCCTCAAAGTTAGGAATATTTTTTAAGTTGAACTTGATTAGTCTCTGGTTAAGAAAGTCTGAATGAAATGCCCATGCTTACAGTGCAGGAGTATATTAGCAATGGAGGGTGCATGTGTCACCTCTGCGTTACTAACAACTTTTTTTGTAAGAATCCTTTGAGTAGGTACTAATTCTGACACTGAAGATAGCATAAGAAAACATTAACTTTTCTTAGACAACGTCGGTTGACCCTATTTAAACAGGTGAAAAGGACATGGATTAATCATTCTTATAAATGTGAATAATGTATCTCTTCTTTCTGAAGCACTGTTTTAATATAGTCTTTTGTGGGAAATGACTGCTTCAGCAATTCCCTCTCCTTGCTGGACAAATGAGATACAAATCCATTCTATTACTACTGTGAGTCTCATACTGGGTTTCATAAAGTTCCCACCAGTCCTGTTTAGGGAAATGTGAGCAGTTCTGTGCACATCTGATTAGAGATCTCCATATTTCATTGCGTGATCATCTCATGTGTAGCTAAAAGGAATTTTTAGACAATAATACTTCTTTTGCAATTGCTCTTGAAAAGCACTGATAGATCTATGTGAGTTCAGCCTCTTGTGGAAAAAAAAAAAAAAAA
>NDXB01019779.1:248625-283232 GCA_002631895.1 Agapornis roseicollis | reverse complement strand
GGTTTAGCCTTTTTTGGAAAAAAAAAAAAAAAAACAACCCTCATTGCAGCAATCATCATACATTTATAATTAGCTTAATGAAGTCCTTTTTTTTTTTTATTGCTCCACTGATAGAAATACTGTCTTGCAAAATGACAGACAGTTCTGAGTTGCAATTAAGAATTTAGTACAACCTTGATACAGCAGATGGAGGACATAAATGTAAGTTTACTGTGAAAGAGTAGCCCAGTGATGGAAACCAAGTTAGAAAACGAATTAGATATAAACTGAGAGGGCAGTGACATACATCCTTTTTGAAATTATTTGCATATACCATATTGCACATTAGCAGATACTCTATTATTACTATGAACATAAATAATTCCTTGGCATCCAAATCAAGACCATGTGGGTACTAAAGGATGAGGAAACACACCCCTTCCTTTTTAATTTCATGTCTGGACTCAGTCAATGATAAAAAAAGCCCCTGATCTTTACAGAAGTTGAAAATACATGTTGGAGAACGGTGGCAGAATGTGAGATACAAGAAGCCATCATCCTCCAGGTATGCACAGAGCCCACATTATAGCAGGAAGCAGAACACTGTGGTCACAGCTCCTGCCTGGTCAGAGCACAGCAGCCACTGCTCCGATTGTGGCTAGCTGGGTATCTGCTTGCCTTCACAGAATAACAGGATCCACTAGGTTGGAAAAGACCTTTAATATCATTAAATCCAACGATCACCCCAGGACTGCCAAGACCACCACTGAACCATGCCACTGATGGCCTCATCTACACGTTTTTTGAACACTCCCAGGGACGGTGATTCCACCACTTTTCTGGGCAGAGTATTCCAATGCTTGACAACATTCTCTGTTCATAAATTTTTCCTCATATCCAACCTGAATCTCCCCCAGCACAGCTTGATACTGCTACCTCTTGTCCTATCACTTGCTACCTGGGAGAAGAGAGTGAACCCCACCTCACTACAACCTCTTTCCAGATATTTGTAGAGAGTGATAAGGTCCCCTGTGAACCTTTTCTTCTCCAAACTAAACAACCCCAGTTCCCTCAGCCATTCCTCAAAAGAACTGAGCTCCAGACCCATCACCAGCTTTCTTGCCCTTCTATGGACCTGCTCCAGCACCTCAATGTCTTTCTTGTTGTGAGGGGCATGGAAGTGTTTGAGGTGCAGCCTCACCAGTGCTGAGTACACTGGAATGATCATTGCCCTGACACTGCTGGCCACACCATTTCTGATACAGGCCAGGATGTCTATGGGCTTCTTGGCTGCCGGGGCACAAACTGCTCATGTTCAGCTCCATCGATCAGCACTCCCAGGTCCTTTACCTCCAAGCAGCTTTCCAGCCACTCTTCCCCAGGCCTGCAGCATCGCACAGGGTTGTTGTGACCCAAGTGCAAGACTCAGCACTTTGCCTTGTCGAACCGCTACCACTGGCCACTGCCCATCGCTCCAGCCTTCAGCACACCAGTCCCCGGCACCATCACCACATCACCCGTGTAGGACGCTCTGAGCCATCATGCCGGGAATACGCCAGGTTTTAAACTGCACTGTTGCCTTATCGCTGTTTCCCGGGCCGGGACCTGCTCCAAGAGAGCTTCACCTGCACCCCACTCAGCCCCGACTGCGCTCCGCCAAACCGATGCCGCCCCTCGAGTTCCCGCAGGCAGCGGGCAGGCTCGGCCCGGAGTTGTTGTTACTTATGGGAGCTGTAGTTGCCTATGCTGCCGCCGGCGCGCCCCGCGGTTCCGCAGCGGGGAGGGAAGCTCCCAGCGTGCTCCGCGCGAGGCAACAGTGGTCGGGGACTCGGGGGGCGGACTACATTTCCCAAAGTGCACCGCGGCCGCCAGGCGGGGCGCGCTGGCGGCGGAACCGGCGCGGCGGTTGAATGTGGCGGGCAGACGAGCGCGATGGAGTTATCGTCGCTCGTCAGGAAGCTGGGTAACGGCTCCCCTCGCTCTCCCGGGGCGCTGGGACTATCTGCCGAGGGGCGTCGCGGCTGTCCTGGCTCCTCCGCGGGGCTGTGTGCAGGGGTACGGAGGGGGCCCTGCGCCCCCGTCCTCGTACGGCGTGGCGGAGGCTTCACCTGCGAAACGGGGCCGTCAGTCCTGTGTGGAGCCTGGCTGCTGGTGGCGGGGGGGTGAAGGGAGGGAGCTGAAGGCTCCTTTCTTGGTACTCGAGGAGAGCGGCTGCCCCTGTCCGGCCTCCGCTTCCGCCCCACTCCCGATCCGTATCTCCTTTGAGCCCCTTGTCACTTTTCTGCCTTTTGCTTGTCCATTCGACCGGCCGCTGCAGACGTGGAGGGGACTGAGGCACAGGGTGACGCTTCCCTAGGGAACGCCGCAGGCTTTCCTCTTTAGAGACAGTGCCTTTTCCTCCAGTGGCCTTGGGTAGATTTTTGTCCGACTTGTTGGTGTGATGCACTTTTCGGGAGCCACAATATAGTTTGGTAGAGGTGTTCACATTTTAGTCGTGTGCTTTAAGAAAAAGGCTATTCTCTTATAAACTGGCACCAGATTATATCAGTATATTTTATAGTATTTCACCTCTTTACACCATGCAAACATACTTGAATAGCTTACTGCTGCTGGGAGCAGTCATATTTGTCTTCCTGGTAAGCATAATCTGGCAGTGTAAAAACCAGCTTTTTTCATCAATTTTTGGCAGTATTCTGTTTGTCCAAATAAGAAGTAACTTATGACATATAATTTTATGAGTTTTTTAATCCTGTTTTGTTTGGTTTTGCTTTTTTGACAGGTCACGAACTGGCAGAGATAAGAGAACGATCTCTGAAGACTATTCTGTTTAAATTAGATCATAACTTGATTTCATATGCAGATCTAGTCCATGAGAAAGTGCTTTTCCTTAATCTTTTAGAGTGGTTCAATTTTCCAGTTGTACCAATAAAAGAGGATGTACTAAGTTTTGTGAACAGTTTGATCAAGGTATGACATTTAACATTTATTTATAATTAAACTATATGTCTTTATCAGTGAGACCTTGATGGGCTGCAGAATTGGGCGGGGAGAAACCATATAAGGTTCAATAAAGGCAAGAGAGGGTACTGTACCTGAGGAGGAAGAATTCTTAAGTACCAGTACAGGTTGAGTGCTGACCTATTAAATAGCAGTTCAGCTGAAAAGGACCTGGGAGTACTGGTAGGTGATAAGTTCACTGGCCCTTGCAGCCAGGAGGGCCAATAGCATCCTGTGAGGCATCAGGAGGAGTGTGGCCAGCAGGTCAAGGGGGGTAAACCTCCTGCTCTACTCAACTGTGATGAGACCACATCTCAAGCACTGTGTCCAGGTCTGGGTTCCTCAGTATAAGAAGGACAAGGACGTACTGGAGAGGGTCCAGCAGAGGGTCACGAGGATGATCAGGGGTCTGGAGCATCTCTCTCACAAAGAGAGATTGCAGGAGCTGGGCCTGTTAAGAGAAGACTGAGAAGAGGTCACATTAATGCATACAAGTATCTTAAAGGCAGGTGACAGGACAACAGTGCCAGACTCTTTTCACTGGTGCCCAGGAACAGGATGAGGAGCAGTGGCCATGAAACAGGCTGTCCAGGGGGTTTGTGGAATATCTGTCTCTGGAGGCATTCAAAACCACCTAGTCTCATTCCAGGGGGGGAAGAGAGGGCAGGGGTTTGGACTGGATGATCTCCAGAGATGCCTTCCAACTGTAACAATCTATAATTCTGTCTTTAGAATCCTGGTTTTGTAGCTCCATGTAATTAGATTTAGTGTTTTTTAAAGACAGGAATAATAAAGCCACTGTGTGTAGACAAAAAATTAAACCTATTTGATGACTAGAAATGGGTCAGAGAGTTGGGGAAAAGAATAATTCATTTCTGGGTTTCTACTTTAATTTCTTTCCTTCAGTTTCTCATTTTTCCTTGGGGCATGTCTTGCAGCTAAGCATTTGCACTGTTCCTGGAAACTGAAGATTTAAACAATGGTGCAACTTTTTTAAAAGAGTTGATAAAATGTTTCAGACGTTTCAGAGATCTCAGATTCTTACGTTTTTGTGTTTTAATCACTAAAGAGCAGCTATACAGAGGAAAAAAATCTGTCCTTGATGAGTGGCATAAACGAATAAAGGCAAAATATAACTTAAGTTTTGATTACATCTTTCCTTCCTATGCTTCCACCCCCCCCACTTCCTAAGAGACATTGGGACTTTTCAGGCTAACTTTGTCAGTTATTTGTCCTAATGTAGCATCCACCTGCTGCTCAGAGAATGATTGAAATTGGTGCAGTGGAATTCTTCTCTCAGCTTCGCCCCAGTGTGAATCCAAACTTGCAGGCCATAATTGATGGAATTGTGGATGGACTGTTCTTCCTTCCTTCTGAAGTTCCTTCTACTTCTTTATGTTATGAAACTCAGTCTCAGACTTCAGTAGATCAACCAGGTAAGTTACATATTTTGAGGTATGATTTATTTAAAGTGAAAATAGAGGAAATGTTTCTAGGCTGATATTTTCAGGCAAAGCAGGCAGATTATTCCTAAGAGATCAGTGAAGTATATGAGAAGCAGATTCTGCTAGAGAAGGAGCATTCTTAGCTAAATCAGATAATGCCATTCCTGTAATGGCGTTCTCTGTGTAAGAACAATCCTGTTACTTGTAATCAGATCTTGTCTGTTTTTTTCAGTGTGTAGGATCTGTTTGCTATAATGTAGAAATGGCATGACATAGGAGTAACTTCCAAAGACAGGTTTATGACAGCAATTTTAGCAGTTCTGAACAAATCTACAATTAAACGAGTATGCTTTGCTGCTTTTCTTTGCATAGTAGAGTTTAAATTGACAGCAATTCAAATGAAAAAAAAAAAAGGCAGTAAGTGGTTCTAAGAAAGCTACATTAATTGTATTCACTCTGCTTAGTTATGGATAAATATCTGCTATGTATAAATATGTTAGCTGTTTAAAATGTGTGTGAAGTGCTTCATGTATATGTGAGGTGCTTTGTTATCTAGCTTGTCATTGATCTGTTATAACGATTTACAGTGCTTCTTAGATGTAGTCAAGAAGTAAACCCACGTGGTTCTCTTCTGCCTTACAAAATTTAGATAGAAGTATAGAGGAGAAAACTACATACCGTGGCTGTCCTTACTTGTTCTTGTAGGAGACACTGCGGGTATACTGGATGGTGTAGTAATGGCCACACCTTTGTCACTCATACTGCACAATCTCAGAGATAAAAGTAATTTCCCTGTGGTCTCTGCAGCCTCTCTAATGCTTGGAGTTTTAGTTTGCTAGAACTATGTGGTGGCTGGTGATTGATTTCCCACACCCTCTTCCCTCTTTTCTTTCTTGTGCTTCCTTTTTTTTTTTTCATTGCCTTTTTATCTTTCCTCCTTCCCTTTTTTTTCCACCATGTCCTCACATAGGGGCATAATATAATAAACTTTTACATATGCATTCTTCAGCTATGTCTTTTTGAAACTATTCATTTGAAGTATTGTACATAATTTCTCTTTATGCTGTGAGTTGTGTACGTGTGTGTATGAAATATCCTTAATGGTTGCTAGCAGGATTGTTATATTCTTTCTATTTCAATTTCAGTAACTGGGAAGAATTGTAAAGTAATAATCTGGGCATTATCTGGTTTGATCCTTTGAAACAAATATTATAATCTGGAGAGATTGCTTTTAATATTACATACCTTGTCTATATTTTGTTATACAGTTTGCATTACTTACATGTATTTAATAATTTACATATTATATACCAGGTGAAAAACTTTTTAGCTGACCTGAAAACACAGAAGTTACAGTAGAAAAAGTTTTTAAGTAGTTGATTTAAAAAGTTAATTTTATTACTACATAGGTAGATTAGAGGAAAGTGGGTGTTTTTTTTTTTTTTGGCTGCCAGTTCTCCATTTGGCAATACGTTTTGTGTAATTATTTTTTACTATTGCTTGTATGGAATGGAAGATAGTATAGGAAAATGGAAAAAAAACAGTTGCGGTTGCAGAATATGGTTGGAAAAAATAAGCATTGACACATTCTTTTTACTCTACTTTCCTGATCATCTGAGACTATTTTAAATCTGTTTCCTTAACAGGTTAAAACTCAATGGCAAAAGGGAGGCAGTTCAAGAAAAGCATTGTGATAAATTGAATTTTGCTTTTGGTTTGGTATTTTCTTTTAGTGTACTTTTTTAAACTTCCTCTTTATATGTTTTAGTTCTGCCTCAAGAGGAATTATTCACTGGATATTTTTGTCAAGGTAGAAGTCATCTGCCACAGTTAGTAATACCTCCCAAAAAAACAGTTGGTATGTATAGCTATAGAATAAGAATATGTTAATTACAGAGAGTAGCTAGAATTGTAATTTAGATTGAATTCCATTATGAATATTATTATTGGCTATTTTCCTATTGTTCTGTGAAATCTGTTATTACAGAAACTTGTAGTTTGTATATAATAATATAATATTTATAATGCTTATGAAAATAGCATCTTAATAAATCTTCTCTAGGAAATAGTGCAACTTTGAAATATGGTAAAATATGCTGTAATTAAAAAAAAATTAAATTGCTAATGCTTTTTAGATGATTTGTGTTCTGTAATCAAAAGTAGCTTTTTGATTACTGTTTTATTTCAACAAAACTTAATCTGAAGTACCTTTCTGCTTTTAAGAAAACTAGATTAGGTGCTTTAGAAATCATTACCATGTATCTAAATGAAAACCAGTGTTATACTTCTATTTTTTTTTGTCAGTAAAATGATATGACATGTTTCACAGACACAGACCAATATTTTGGCAAGTCTTTAGATACACCAGTATACTAGTAGCAGTTCGCAGGAGTGTCATATTTAAAACAGAATACAGTGTTGAGAACTAGATTTTAAAATATGACTTTGCAGTTATTGTATGCAAATCACCAGATTACTTTTTGAGTAGTGTGTCAGCTATCTTTAGGATTGCACAGTAATTATTACAATATTTAACTTAAAAATAGCTTTAAAGTTATGTTAGTTAAAAAGTTACTATGAGTCATAATTTAGAAACAACTATCATTTCTTCTGCTGTAAGAATAAAAGCATGAGGTCTTTTTTTTTTTATTAGATTGTGTTAATGAATAACAAAGTTATAATTTAAAAGCATGATGTGGGGGATCGTGTACTCTGCTACTAATGCTGTCACTTCTTCTATTTGCTAAAACTTTCTTCAATAAACATTCCATCTTGATTTGAGATGACCTTAGTATTATTTTTGGTATTGCTGGAAACTCACTAGAAGCACTTTAGTGTAATTCCGTATTTACTGAAAAGTCTTTCTATTTCAGATAGTATATATAGTTCATAGGTACTTGACATTGCCATGGAAATACGCAGTATAATGTTTCTATAAAATATACTCCAAATATCCACTCTCTTTTTTTTCAGTGAAATGCTTGAAATTTTCCACATTTCCTTGGCTAACTCTGACTTCAACAGATAGACATGTTCTTTCATCAAATGAAAGGTATGGTAATAAAACCATGATGGTTTGCTGGTAGTTTTTATTTTTCTTGGGTAAGAGCGGTTCTAATTTTGTGTCCTTTTGCATCATTACTCTGTTCCTATAAATGACATAATGGGTTAATTATTTTTCCTTATTTTTGTTCATGACAGTTCAGTCTGTCTTCTAAATATCTCCAATGGATCAAAGATTTCATTCAGTTAATTTTGGAGCAGTCTGGAATAAAATCCTTATTTAAGGTACCGCCATGGCCACTTGGTAGAGAAATCCATGCCTTCAGTAGTAGCTTAACTGGGTTTAGGCTGGTAAGTTTAGGTACAATGCCTTATCCAGGCATTGCATTATTCATATCCTTTTTCTGCAGTGCTTAATTTTTATTTTTTTTTCTATTTTAACTTTAACTTAGAAAATCAGTGTTTGAGGTGGCCAAAGGAAAAGTACTGTAGTCGCAATTCCTTATGAGTTAAGATAGAGCTGTGATAGATTTCTATCACATAGCCCGCAATGCAGTTTCATGGATAGGAGTATTTAATAAGTCTACTCTAACCATAAGCTTTCCTGTAATATATATATATTTCCTTTTGAAAGATCTCTGAAGCTGGAAAACATCTTCAATAATTAATTTCCTTTATGCCTGAGTCTAGAAAAAGAACATAGATCCTTAAAACTGAACATGTTTGATTTGATTTTTTTTTTTTTCACCCAGTGGTTTTGGAAACATTAAAAATATAAAAAGCTGCAGTAAAATACCTAAAAGATTCTTGTTATTTACTAATATACATGCTAGAGGATAGCTAATAAATTTCTTCCTTTATGTAACTTCCCACATGTAATTCCAACACTTTTAAGTCATATATGAGCCTTATTAATGAAAAAAACTTCTTTATTGGTAAGAGTTAGATTGCTTGCTGTATACCACTGAGATAATCACTAGCTTCACAGAGATTTTCCAGGTTTTTTTCTCTTAATTCCAAATTCTGAATCGATAAAGATTTTTCTGGAAACTTCATTTAACATGGTTTGCTAATAGCTGGAATTGAATTTGTTCTTTATTGTATACAAAATGAGCATAGATAAGGAATAATTCACATTTAAATATGGTATGACAATAGAACTATTGCATTTTTTTCTTCAGATTCTTTAGTTTTATGATCATAACTTTATTGTAAAGACTTGTTCAAACTAATTATTTATTTTTATTTGTTTGTTTTAATGCATGTTTAAATATGAACTTCATTTTTAGCTCTTTGAGAAGTAACAACCAAAGTTTAATTTGGAGTACATGTGAGCTTCTTCAGGATGTAATTATGCAAGATTTTCCTGCTGAGATCTTCCTTCAAAGGCCAAAGATTGTACAGGCAAGAATTTGCATAAAATTTAGGAGTTTTATTGTGCTAGCAGTTGTGCCAAGTAAAAATTGATGTAAATAATACAAACAAATTAGCTAAAATAGCTAGTTTATGTAAACTCTAGGTGCATGGAAGAGGGTTCATTAGCTATGTGTTGTGTTTAGAAAGTTACTTAGTTGTAATAGTGTATATTCCTGTATATTTCCTGGGAGCAGTCCCAGGCACAGCTACAGATTGGGCAGAGAAGAGATTCAGAGCAGCCCTGTGGAGAAAGACTTGGAGATGTTGGTCGATGAGAAACTTAACATGAGCCTGCAGTGTGTGCTTGCAGCCCAGAAAGCCAACCGTATCCTGGGCTGCATCCAAAGGAGCATGACCAGCAGGTCAAAGGAGATGATCCTGCCCCTCTACTCATGAGATCTCACCTGCAGTATTGTGTGCAGTTCTGGTGTCTTCAACATAAAAAGGGCATGGAGCTGTTGGAACAAGTCCAGAGGAGAGCCACGAGGATGATCAGGGCACTGGAGCACCTCCCATATAAAGACAGGCTGAGAAAGTCGGGGCTGTTCAGCCTGGAGAAGAGAAGGCTGTGCGGAGACCTAGCAGCCTTCCAGTACCTGAAGGGGGGTCTATAGAGATGCTGGAGAGGGACTCTTCTTTAGGGACTGTAGTGATAGGACAAGGGGTAATGGGTTAAAACTTAAGCAGTGGAAGTTTAAATTGGATATAAAGAGGAAGTTCTTTACTCTAAGGATGGTGAAGTACTGTAATGGTGTCCTGGGTTCAGCAGGACTGCAACTGCTGAACCCAGGACAAATGGGTTGCCCAAGGAAATTGTGAATGCTCCATCCCTGACAATGTTCAAAGCCACGTTGAACAGAGCCTTGGGTGATATAGTTTAATGTGAGGTGTCCCTGCCCATAGCAGGGGCTTGGAACTAGGTGAACTTAAGGTGCTTTCCAACCCTAACTATTTTATGATTCTGCTAATCAGTAATGAAGTATGTTGAACTAATACTTTGTTTCATCTGAGTAAGATGAAATTGTATCACTGTTAGATGCACACCCTCTAATGGGCTCCCATATAATGAGCCTTTAGAACTGTAGTGACTTAATTGGAAATACAGCGTGGAACTCATACAATTTATAGTCTTGCATTCAGTAAGAAAACACTAGCTAAGCCTATTTATTCTTTGCTGTGAGTTTTAAACATTTAGAAATGTTTATGACCTGTATTTAGTGAAAGACTTGCTGGCAAGAGTGTTCATGGAAGTTCATTAATGTTCATTATTACATCCTTACATACATCATTAATATTGATGATTTTCATAGGATGATAGAGAAAGTTGGAAGTGACCTTAAAAATTATCTATTTCCAATGCCCCTACCATGGGCAGGGACATCTTCCACTAGACCAAGTTGCTGAAAACCCCATCCAAACTGGCCTTGACCACTTTGAAGAATGGGGCATCCACAACTTCTCAGGGCAGCCTGTGTTAGTGTCTCACCACCCTCATAGTGAAGAATTTTTCCTGATATTTAACTCTCCACTGTGTCAGCTTAAAGCAATTCCTCCTTATCTTGTTACTACCAGGCCTTGCAAAAGGTCTGTCTCCAGCTTTCTTGTAGGCCCCTTTTCGGTATTGGAAAGCTGCCATATGGTTTCCTGGAGTTTTCTTCTCCAGGCTGAACAGCTCCAACTCTCTCAGCCTGTTTTCACAGGAGAAGTGTGCCAGCCCTCTGATCATCTTTGTGGTGCTTCTCTGGACACACTTGAACAGGTCCACATCTTTCTTGGGTTGGGGTCCCAGAGCTGAGCACTGCTCCAGATGGGGGTCTCACAAAAGAGGGGGAGAGCCACCTCCCTCAGCCTGCTGGTTACACTTCATGTGATGCAGCCCTGGATATAATTGGCTTTCTGGGCTGCAAGTGCGCACTGCCAGCTCATGTTGAGCTTTTTGTTAACCAACACCCGCAAGTCTTTCTCCTCAGGGCTGCTCTCAAGCCAGTCTCTGCCCAGCCTGTATTTGTGTTTGGTATTGCACTGACTCAGGTGCAGGGCTTTGCACAAGGCCTTGTTGAACTTCATAAGGTTTGCATGGACCCATCCCTCGAACCTGTCAAGGTCCCTCTGGATGGCATCCCTCCCCTCCAGTGTGTTGAATGCAACCACACAGCTTGGTGTCATCAACAAACTTGCTGAGGGTGTGCTCAATCTCACTGTCCCTGTCACTGACTATTCTGTTAAAGCATGTTTTACATTTGCAGAGCCTTTTGTCTCTGCTAAACCTGGCTTTTGGAGGAGATGGAAGGCGTCAGTTAGCTTTGCAGGCTGTGTCATGCCTGCAACAGTTGTGTGTCTTCTTGAGAAGCAGACTTAACTTTCACAGAGATCCCAGTTTTTCTTCCACAGAGCAAGGTAGGTATGTTTAGATATTTGAAACGCTGTTGTGTTTTTCATACGGGTAAGATTGAAATGATTTTTAAAAAATGACAGTCCACAACATTATAGCAAATGTATTCTTGTGAAACTGTTTTGCTAAATAATCATGTTCAGTACTATTCATGTTAGTAATTATTTTCGGAGTACTTGTATTATTTTAAAATACTTACTAGTTTTTACAGTTTCCTGTAATTCTTCATTCGTCAACTTTTCCCAGTATCCAGCTGCCTGTATGTCACCAGAAGAGGGACTTTTTTAACTAAACCTAAATTAAATCTGTAAAATAAAAGTGGGCAGAGTTTCAGAGAAGTTTTCAAGCCTCTGTGGTTAACAATTTAGTTACTAATTTAATGAGCTATGTTAATGTTCTTTTTTCTTTATGCTGATGGCCTAAAAAAGTTTAATCACTGTTTTGGATTTTACAGTCATCAGGGCTATTTCACAATGTTCTTACTGTTTAAATTCTGTATATTTAATAGTCTAGATTAATTATAATCGTCTTCCTATTTCTATTTTGTTAGCTGAATTTAACCAACTTTGTTTCTCTACATTGGTAGTCTGGTTGCCTTCATAAGATTGCCCCTATATTTGTCTTAATCAATGACATTGGGTGTTTCTTTGCTGATTCAGTTATAACATCAACAAATCCATGGCCTTAATCAGATGGTGTGTTTGTAGTTTTAAAACTCAAGATTTATGATTCAGCTCTAATTTTCAGTGGTTTTGTCTTGGAATTGAGTTTCCAAACTCTACCACTTGCCAGTGATAGGTTGTCCTAATTCATCAATATTTACTTGGTGTTTTCCATATCCTGCCTTAGTTACTTTTAGCATTACATCGCTATGTAGTATCTTTCATAATAACGGATTCTGTTAATGCAAAACATATGATTTGTGTTACATAAAGGCACAGCTTCCCAAAATTCATCTATATCTTACTGTCAAGAAGCAAGAGGTCCTCCTCATTCTCAGAATCCCTCACCTGGAAGTAGTAGCCCCCGGCCATCTGTGATTGGACGTACTGTTCAGCGTCCTAGAGGAGATGGTCAAGATTGGGATGCAGCATCTTCCAGGTGAATAAAATAGGAAATAAGCATTAATATAGGACTATATCATTAGCTCCTTGTCAGTGTGTGGGATTATGTGAAAATTTTGTTAACCTGTGAAAATTCAAGCCATATTTACGAAATGCACAGTGTCCTGGGTTCAGCAATAGCAGTCAGTTTTTTGCCTTCTTAGTAGCTGGTGCAGCACTGTGTTTTGAGTAGTGGCTTGGGAACAAAACTGATAAGAGCAATGTTTTTAGTTACTGCTCAAATGTTTTGACCAAGGACTTTGTGAGCCTCATGCTCTGCCAGGGAGGAGGGAAGGCCGGGAGGAAGCAGAGACAGGACACCTGACCCAAACTGACCAAAGAGGTGTTCCATACCATAGCACGTCATGCCCAGGATGTAACTGGGAGTTATCCAGAAGGGTGAGGTCTCTCGGGGTGGTTGGAAGAGGTGGTCGGTCAGCACTCGGTTGGGTTGGGGTGTCGTGAGTTATCTGTCGGTGGTTGATGGGATGCTGTATTCTTTTCCTTTATCATTATTATTATTGGTGGTAGCAGTAGTGATTTGTGTTATACCTTAGTTACTAAGCTGTTCTTATCTCAACCTGTGGAAGTTGCATTCTTTTGATTCTGCTCCCCATCCCTCTGGAAGCAGGGGAGGGCAAGAAAGGGGGGGGGGTTGAGTGAGTGAATGAGCTGCGTGGTTGGTTGGGTTTAAACCACGACACACAGTTGTTTAAGTGATGGTCAATTTTGATCAATTTTGCCTGCCACATTCTGTCCCCAAACAACACTTTTAACAAAATCTCTTAGTATCAATTGTTATTGCTTGTGCATGTGTTTGTAAGATACAGAAAAGCATTTATTCAGTCTATTACTGTAAACTCAGGGATTTCTCTTTTTCTCCAGCAGATAACCTCATAACTTCTTTTAAGTTGCATGGCCATTTTATAGGTAACAGTGTACAGTATGGTCAAAAATGCTTTAAATGTCTTCAAACTTTATCGTGAAATCTGACAACAAATTTGGGTTGTATAGCATCTAGAAAATTGACTTTGATATTCAATGATGAATTACCTGCATACCCTCAAAATATTCATCTTTTTCTTTCTGGGTGGTTTTGCTACTCATCTTGACACAACAGACTTAAAGCTGCTGCTCAAGAACCACTATCATTTCATATGTGGAAATTCAGAAGTTCTTGTGAATCCTTACTGTGTGCTTATTCATATTTCTGAGTCTCTGTAGTGTATTGATTTACTGATTGTATAGCTTCTAGGTATCCAAATAGACTGTGATATTACAGATGGGAATACCTTATGTAGTTAACTATAAACACATCTCAAGAGTCATTATATTAAAAGGTTATTTTTGCTCATCTTAAGTCTAATATATTAAATTTTTGTTATGTAGCTAATACAGCACTGTAAATGACTCCCAGGCTTTATGCGTTCTAGGACCTGACCATTTTCCCAAGTTGATCAGTTAACAGTTTAATAATAGCTGGTGTATACTGTGCAAAAGAGAGGTTTGGCCTGGCTATCAGTGTAGTAAGGAAATCTACATAAGAGTACACACTAGTTAATGTGGTGATGAGACATCTACAAACCAGGGTGTGGCAATTTCTTAAAAGTTTAAGGTCATATTATAAACTGGTTCTGACTCTACACTGTCATCTTGCATTGTGTGTGCTGCAGTAGAGCTGCTTGCTGCCCATAAATCCCCGTTTCTTACGAAGGTATAATTTAACCCAGAGATGGCATAAAGAAAAACATGATAAATAGGAAACATTATAATATATCTGACATTTAAATCCTTAATTGATAATCTTTAGATGTCTTTTACATTTAGTTAGAGAATATAATGTAACACAGTCATGCCACTGTTCAGTTTCTTCAGCTTGCTTAATAATAAAGCAACCAAACAAAAATAAAACAATCGATAGAAGTTCTACAGTTTTTTAAAGCAATTCCAGATTTCTGAATGTTCTTTAGGATAAGAAAAAAACCATTAAACCCCATTTTTTTCTGAGTTGTATTAATTATAATGCTGCAAATAGAATAAGAGTCTTTTCAGAAGCACTTGAAAAATAAAATTCTGAACTATATATAAAGCTCATAATTTGAAATAATTACATAGGTATTAGCTATATGTATGTTTTGTAATATATGCGTGGTTGCACTTAAAGCTTTCTTGGGCAAGGGAATATTTTCTGTTTTACAGTCGACAAAGAAGTCCTACAAGTCTAAACATAGGGTGTATCTAATTTTCCTTCTGAGGATTCTTGTGGCTAGCCGCATAGAATGGTTTTAGCATAGTAGGCATAGTTCAGGCTGACATTTGATTTAGTAAGTGGCCTTGCTTCAATCAACTGATAGACATTATTCATCAAAAATAACATTTCAAATCAACTGATATTTCTTTTGCAACATTGTATTCATTGTATGTGTATTTCTTCCATTACACATTGCTAAGTGCATTTGAAGATGACTGCCAAAACAATGTGTTCACTCGTGATGCTACCAGTTTTGACATTTTAAGAAAAGAGCCAAACAAAATCCCCTTCTTATGCAACACTGTTGGATAGCAGAGAAAGACTGGGCTGGAAGGAAGGCTATGTGTTAAGGAAGGAGGACATTAAAACACTTGATGCTATTTTTAACATCTGTACATATATGGGTTTAATCTTTGCGAGTTAACTGTGTCTCTTTTTTCTTTGTTTTGTTTGTTTATTAAGTGGAAACAGTACTCAAGCAAATGCAAACTCCAGAATCTCTCTGCGTTCCCCACTTGATGTAGCACATATTGACCTACCAGTTATTGAATATGAAGATACTTTGGAATTACAGATGAAGCAGCTTAGCCTTCCTCAGTTCTGTGTTTTCATCTTGGAAAATGCAATACCTCTTTTAAGAACAGGTAAGAAAGTTTTTAAGTATTTCACTTATGTATCTTTCCCATCTTTACTACAAACCTCTTAAGAAATTGCATTTATAAGGTGAGCACGTCAAATAAGGTACAGATAATTATTCGTATACTGTAGGTAGTTACAACACTCCTTTTCTAGGAACTTTGTTCAGGGCATAAAGCTTGAATCTTATGAGTGATTTCCAGAATGGCTGCAGAAGTTTCGAGTGCTTTTTACTGATGGTAGGAAGTAGTGATAGAAAAAAGTGTATATCTGGTAGAAAAATTGTGTGGCTTGATAATATGTCATTCAAGAAGACAAAAAAATAACCACACTCTACAAAATGTAGAAAATACAATAAATTAATGTTCAGTCATAGCAAGCAGTATTTTGGTTTTATTATTTTAAGAGTTTGAAGGATGCAAAGTTTTTATGATAATTAAAAATATAAATTGGAAATTCAGTGGTCTTGTGTGATAGTTTTAAATAGAAACATACTGTCAACAAGTAACTGAGCCAACACTTGCACTATATCGAGTATTTGGGGGAAACTGTCATGGTATGGTTCCCTATGATTTTAGACAGTTTTGGCATCCTCAGTTGTATGATGCTGAAAATATTTGGCCTGGCTCCAGGTGTTCTGCCTTGTCCTTCATGAAACCTTCTAGCCTTTGACTGCTTATCCTGTATTGTCTCATTATCTGTGAACGTTAGTAGGAGATTTATATTTGTAGCAAATGTAGGCTGTAAATTAAGCGGTGGTCCAGATCTCTCGGTGCAAGCATAAAACTGTAAGAAGTATAAAAGTCAGATTAGCCTTGTTACTAAGAGATAGTGAGTCAAAAGGAGCAATGAAAATCAATTAATATTGGCCTAAAGAAAGGGGGTGGGGAAAAATGTTATGAAGAAAAGTACAAGTGTTTGAAGTGTGTATTTATTTTATCGCCTTTAAAAAGAAAATCTCAAGCAAAATAATCTGGGATGAAAGCCACTACTGCTATATCAAAAATGCAGGTTAAAAGTGTTAGGTAATATTATAGAATCACAGAATGGTTTGGTTTAAAAGGGACCTTATAGTTCCAACCCCCCTGCCATGGGCATAGACACCTTCCATTAGACCAGGTTCCTCAAAGCCCCATCCAACCTGGCCTTGAACACTGCCAGGATGAGGCAGCCACAACTTCTCTGGGCAACCTGTTCTGGTGTCTCACCATCCTCACAATAAAAAATTTCTTCCTAATAGCTAACCTAAATCTTCCCTCTGTCAGTTTAAAGCCACTACCTCCTTGTTCTATCACTACGTGCCCTTGTAAAAACTTCCTCTCCAGCTTTCTGGCAGGCCCCTTTTAGGCGCTGGAAGGCTGCTCTAAGGTCTCCCTTTCCAGGCTGAAGAAGTCCAAATCTCTTTGGTTGTTTTTATAGATCAGTGTTCCAGCTCTCTGATCATCTTTGTGGCCCTCCTCTGAACTTGCTTGAGCAGTTCCATGCCCCTCTTGTGCTGGGAGACCCAGAGCTCATTGCAGCGATGCAGGTGGTGTCTCACAAGAGTGAAGTAGAGGGGGGGAGAATCACCTCCCTTGACATGATGATGGTGCTCCTTTTGATGCTGTCCTGGGTACAGTTGGCTTTCTGGGCTGCAAGCTGCAACCACACACTGCGGGCTCATGTTGAGCTAGTGAGTATGGAAGATCCATACCCTAGCTCTCTGGGTGGGAGCAATAAGTGACTGTATTCTAAACTTTAAAGAAGTCCGAGTAACTGGATTTACAGTTGTAATAAATTTTATTTACTGCTGTAGGATTTAGGGGAAATGCAGTCTTTTTTCAAGTATGTGATTGCTTTAATCTCTTCCATTGTGATTTTTGGCTGGTTGTTGTCATCTATGATTCAGAACTATTGGTGGTTGAGAGCACTTAGCAGTGTAAGAATATTGTAATATGTTTTGCCTGTATATGAATCTATCCTCTCATTTGTATTCCTAGGCAGTAAGAAAGTGACGATGGAAGTTCTTGAATTGCTTGTTGAAGACATGTTCCTTATTGGTGATGCTATTTCTGAAGATGTTTGGGAAGATGATAGCCTTTTTGCATTGGAGTTGGTAAGATTCTTTACTCTTTGATCAGCTGTATTTACCAGTCTGCTTTAATAAGCCTCTGACATTTTCCACAGTGATTCATACACATATCTAATCTTCTGCTGAGCTACCCTTTTGAAAAACTTAAATAGTTTATTACTAGTTATATCACTGGCTCATTATTTTTTTTTTTAAATGTAATTTCTTTTTACTAGTGAAAGACTATTAAGCAGCCATTGAGAGAAACAAATGTAGGGAAGGGATCTGAGGGAGAACCACTGACTACAAATGAGGAGACCAATTTGATGTAAATGACAACTTTCACTTTTTTTACTCCTTATAAACTATCTAAAATTAGGGAGGTAACTTTATAGATCTAAGACTGGAATTATAAGATATGTGGTATCCATTTTTGCAAAACATTTAATATAAGAAACTTAATATAATCTTTCATCTAGCTGTATAATTTGCATCAGTATATTCCATTGCAGATAAATCTAACAGCAGTAGAAACTGCAAGTATCATCACGTATATATCATATTGGTCGTTGTTAGTAGGATAATGTTTGTTTCCAGGCCGTTAACAAGCAAAACTCTGCAAAAAAGCTAATAGGATGAGTAGTTGTATACAGTTGTATTGATTTTTCAAAAAAGGTTGAGGGGGGGAGGGGGATATATGCTGATTCAACTTTGTTCCATTGGTTTCTACCAATTTTTTTGGTAGTTTGAAATTTACTTTTTTTTCAGTGAAATACTTTTCAGACATAAAATTCACCTCCTATTGAAAGTTATGAATCTGCTTCAGTTTGTGATGCAGAGCTAGACTGTGTGGTGTGATTCAATAAAACTAATTTTGATAAAGCAATTGCAAGGCAGGAGATTAAAAAAGCCCTCTTCTTTCTTAGTGTTTGAGTAAGTAAAAGAACTGAGTGAACGATTTTAAGAAACAACTGTTAAGCATACCTTTGCATTATTTAGTGCTATATCAAATGAAATGTCTTTTATCAGATGTAGACTGTGTTTTTAGAGTTGTTATGCTTCAGTGCTTAGAAAACATGCTTCCTCGTTGTGTTTTGTATTAGCTCCAAGGGAAGGAGGTCATGTGTCTCCTTTTTAGGAAACTTGAAAGCATTTCTTACATAACTTTTTTGCTTTATGTCTCTTTGTTTATTGAATTTTAAATCTCTGCTCTGGAATATCATTGTGAAGAAAAGGTATTTTGTGAATTTCATTCAAAAATACCTAAGTTTGTAGCTGTATGTATTTTAGGTGTGCTTTTAATATTTCCTTCATCCCAAGTTAAGTTTTTATTGTTTTCCAGTTTTATCATGTGTACTTAAGTGCAGTTCTATTCTGCCATGTCAGAAAGTTGGATACTGCAAATTCTCATAACCTCAAGACACATTATGTGTCTTGAGGAAGAATAAACCTGTTGAATTTATTCTTGAGTTGAAACTCCCATGATCTTGAAACAGAGGCACCTCCTGCCTCTTCAAATTTAGGAAACTTACTTTTTTGAACTCCTGGAGATGAAAATTAATCCTTTTGATTTTACTGTATAATAATGTGTGTTGATAATTATGTTGAAAGACTGATTTGACTTAGTCAATTGTTTCTTGTTGTTTTATTCATTCAACTGTGTTGAGATAAATAGTGCTTAATTACTTAACACTGACTATCACTTTCTGGAACTAATAAGATGAACGTTACATGTATTATTTCTTTCTTAACCAGTATTTGTTATTCCAAAACTGGCAACTGAAATTAATTCTACCTTTGTTCTAGCATGAGTAACTACAAATCTGGCTTTTTCAGGTGACCAAAATTCTATAAACTAATTTTATTTTCTCCACTGTCAATGAGCTGGATATTTATGCAAGTGGTAGTGATTCTGAGAATATCCTTTTTCCTATGAGAATGAGTAGGAATAAGAAATGTTTGTTCTCAAAGTTTGGATTGTGGTTTGTGGTGGGTGTTTTTGTTTTGGTTTGGTTAGGTATTTTTTGGGTATTGCTTTACTAGCAGGTTCATATTAAAAGTGAGCTTTGAAATAGTTCAAATTCTAGAAGTTCAAAAATGTAGGGAGAGAATTACCAGTGATACCAAAGTATTCAGCACTAGGAAGAGAGTAAACAGTAACACCAAAGAATTCAGCACTACACTGAAGATAGCGAGGTCTAGAACTAATGCATAGTTCTGCTCAGATGACACATAAAATGCTGTGCATTTTGTACGATTTCTTCATTTTAAAATTATTTGGTAAATTGTATTAATGATGATCTGGGTGCTGTATAAACACTGTAAAGATACAGGAATGTGTCAATTATTTCTAATGATTTTATTTCTGATTTTCATTTTCAGAAAGACAAATTACTTCTGGTCTTTGGTTTGCTTGGAGAAACTATATTATATCACAAAAGCAATATAAGTGCAGAGCAGCCCGAGGTGATGTTGGTGCATCACAGAATGGCATTTATTAGCATTTCACTCTTCACTGTTAGATTGCTGCAAATACTTCTCCCTGTGGAAAAGGTGTGCCATCACTAATTTCAAGTAATTGTGATTCTTTTGGTTTTGCATTTAAAAGGTCAAAAAGTGATACCTTCCTCAGTGTTTAATACTGGAAAAATAGCCACTGGATAGAGTAATTATTCCGATTTACATTGGCTGATGTATGATCGCAGAAGGCAACTTTATCTGTCCTTCAGTTATCAGTGCATTCTGCAGATTTAAAGTTTTAAAACCGCCATTTTTAATACAGTTTTTTGAGTTTCTGAAATTCAGTGTTCTTTTTCCTCCTATAGTGTTTTTTCTAGTATGATGCATGGCTTGCAAAACTGTGCTGCCCCCTGCTTGTTTACAGTATGCATGCAAGCAAAGCTAAGAAAGCCTAGAATTACATAATGTTTAAAAATCATCAGTCTTAATCTGATGGAACATAGTAAGCAGTTATGTTTCATACATCATAGTGATTTTAATTGTTACTTGCTTCTAGTGCTTTTTAAAAAGGTTCTGTAGTAGCTCTTGAGTTTGTTTTGTGTTTGTTTCAGATGTTTGGGATCTGATATTTGGGAGGTTTTGTGGGGTGGAAAATGTTAGAAAGTGTTTAAAACTGTATGGGTTTAGATTTTTCTTTTGATCAGTCTTTATTGCAGTGTAGTTCTTTTTTAGACCTATCTATCTGAGTAGCAGATTGATTTTTGGCTACAGCTTTTCTGTCACAAGTATAAAGTCTTTTACTGTTAAAACAAATAGTCTCTCGGACCTGCAAATAATGTAGACATATTAATATAATGATTTTTTTATATTTTTTGTCTTTATGTTCTTATGTACATAATGCAAACTTTCGTCTGCAACTGGAGTTGTAAAGTAATTACTGGTTTTGAAGTCAGAATTTTAGTCAGAGGAATATTGTAACACTTGCAGTGAAAAAAGCCCCAAACCAGCAACGGAAATGCTAGTTCTTAGTGATATTACTAGTGATACTACTATGGAATGGCAACTTTTTGTTCAAATACAGAAATAATTGTGGTCTGTGTATTCTCTGCCATCTAGTGTTTAGACAGTAAATTGACCCTGGCAGTGGTGTGTGTGGTTAATGCTGTGACTGGATTATGCACAACTTCTGTGACTGGTTGCAGGACTGACATAAGCACTGACATTAATGAACTCTCACTTTTTAGTTAAACAAATAGTAATTCTTCATATAGACCTTACTCTATGTTTTTCTTTCTCTAATTTTTAAGTAGCAGCATAGTGATTGTGCTCATTGAATAGCTGCAAATGTTGGTTTTACTGTATTTTCAGGCTGTTATTCTGACAGTTATTTTGCTTTTCAAAGGCGAGTAAAGTTTTACAGAAGAGTTTGCTGAATGCTTTATTTATTCTCTCTCTGGATGTGTCCTTTTCCTTGGAGTACCCGTGCATTTACGAATCCATTGCAGCCTATCTGGAGCAGATGAGTACTGAGAACTACAGTATTTATAAACAAGTTTCAGAAGCTGCGCATTCAATTGAATGCACTTGTAGCTTTATGGTTGAAGTTCATAAGAAGGTGTGGAATTATTATTATATGAAATGCTTCCTGTAGTCATATTTCTTCCCTCTGCTTCCGTTTCTCTGCAGTAAAAGCATAGTGAAAGGAAATCTATGAATATTCTGTACTATGCAAGATGTAGTTAATTTATATTTGTTTTCACTAGTACAACTCATAATAATTGAAAAAATCTTATCCTAAGTAAAACCAAAGAAATAAATACTTGGAGATTGGAAGTGAGCACAAAACATGATATGAGCAAAGAAGTAACAAAGAAACAAATGCTCTAAGTGTGTGCGTGTGTATGTATGTATGTTGTTTGTTATTTAAATAGTTCAGAAAATTTTAATTCCAAATTGGCAATTGTAGCTCTAATAAACAACTGCTTCCAAACTCTGTGAGATTTGTGTGTTTCACTTTATTATGAAGGTCTTTATTATTTTGTTTTCTCTGTTAAGAGATTCCTGCTTGGTACCAAAATATTATTTTCCATTATCCAAATGGAAAAAGTAATTGTGTCAAATCCTGGTTCCACTGATACTAAAATAGATTAATAAAATGCAGCAATATAAATGTAGTGCTATCTTAAAACTGAGTTTATCTATCTCTTATGTAGGCAGGTTCAGAACTTAATAGAAGCAACGCTTTGCTTGTAAAATGCTATTTACAATGACGTTAACTCCATCAAATTTAAATGGCTCAATGTAATGTATTTGGTAGCCAAGAGTATGAAGGCTATGTACTTAACGAAAAAAAGACCAGACCAGACCAAACCAAACAACAGATTTAAATATAATAATTATTAATGACTAATAGTTAAATATGAAATATTTACATATTCATTATACTCTTTCTCGCATAAAATGAATATTGATTTTAAAAAAATAATAATTTGATTAAAAGCATAAAGTATGAAAGGATGAATCTATTTGGTCATTTTAGAAAGTGTTTTGAATAGAGTTATAGTATTCACGCTCTGAAATATCAGACACGTTATTCCTATTGAGTTTAATAGAAGTTTATTTGGATTCAGCACCTGAAGGGTTTTCAGCTCCCAGTAATAGATTCTAAAATTTATTTGAAATCTATTGAATTTGCTAATCAGGTTAATTATAAACTCCTGTGAAAGGCTGACCAAACCCTACTTAGTACATTATTAAATGATGATAAATTTGGAAAGCTTCTGATTAACATTGTGTATTTTAATATTCTAATTCTGATAGTTTCTGTCTCTTAATTTTACTTCTCAGGGGGACAAGAATCTTTCTGAATTAGTAGAGTTGGCAGATCAGGCCTTGAGTAGCCTACCCTACCATCAGCACTTCCCCTTGCTTCAGGAATGCATTCATATATGCTCACATATGTGAGTACATTACTGTTTAAAACTCTTACGTGAGTAAATACAATCTTCTTTTATGGATAAAGTTTCTCAAGTAGAAACTTAATTTGCTAATTCCTTATATTTGAACAATTGTTTTCTTTTAGCTATTGAAAGGTCTCCTCTGAATGCATCATTCTGTAGTGGATTTCTTGAATTTCAGGTGCTAAAGAACTTTTTTTTTTTTTCTATGCGTAAGCCTTTATGTACGTAAAGTTAATATGCGATTTACAAAGAAACAATCTTAAAACTCTTTGATATGTCTTTCAAACTTTCAAAATTTCTTTTGCTCCAACTTTTACTTTCAGAAATCATAAAGAACTTAATTTATTGTAGATACTTTATATTACAGTATGGCATTTCATTTATTAAACAGCATGTTTTTATTGCTTTTTAGATTTTCCATGTCTCTAGTTTGAGAATTTTAGTTACCCTGTGGTGTCTGGAAATGTTCTGTATTGAACACTTAATTAGAAATACAGAAATCTTAATTTTATACTGATTCAGAATTTGACTTTAGGGATTTTTTTTTTTCAGTTGTAGCAATTTAAGAGCTCTCTAAGTATTTTTAAATTATGAGACATAAAAGCACTTTTCTTTAATCTTTTTAGAATTATTTATTGTTTGATTACTGCTTCAGGCAACAGGAAATTTACTTCAGCTTTTTAACTAACATAAATTCACTTTGTGATAGTGAGATGGACTTTTACATCCAAAAGTAAAAGAATTCTGAAGGCATAGATTTGTTTTTTGTAATTGTATACTGTATAATATCTAAGGGGCATATTGAAGCTCAATAGAATTTTATGTTTTCAGATGTACATAGATGTTTGTCTGGCTCCTAATTCTGAAGAGAGAATTTTGAAAAACTATGGTCTCTGATTACCTGTATGTATATATATAATATACATATATTTTGTATATATATATATATATATACACAAAAGTGAAGACTGATTTTGGCAAATATATTGTGATTCTCTGAACTTTTGCCAGTTCAATTTTCAGGCTGTATACCTTTTCAGGATGTATTTTTCAGAGTTTATGCTGAAATTTAACAGGCATATAATAGGCATTTTTGGGTACTGTAATATAAGCAGTAGTTAAATTAATTATTTTTTCATTTTTAGTTGGAAGTCTACTGAGGCTAACTCATTGCTCCATGCTGAGGGTCAGAAGATGCTTCTCCATCTCTTGTCTCATCCTTTGCTGAATATAAAAGCTGAAGCTTATCACTGCTGTTTGGAAGTGGTGAAGGTTAGAACTAATGCTTGCTTAATACTGTTGGTGTTGTGCTGAAAAATGCCTAGTTTTTGGTATTAAATCTACTTGGTTAGCTTATATACTCAGGTACTGCACTTCAGAATGACAAGAACTCTATAGAGGGGAAAAACTAGTGACAATTTTATTTTTTAAGAAGATCCTTAATAAACTTTTTTATTTTTCCTGCTGTTACACATTTCTGTTTACTTTTGCTTTTGAAAGAATTCAAGTGGTCAGTTTTGCTTGTCTGCTGGAATGAGGTTCATAAAACCTCACAGAGTTGTTTGGGTAGGACCTTTAAAGGTCTAGTCAAACCCCCCCTTTCACTAGATCAGGTTGCTCAGAGCCCTGTCCAGCCTGACCTTGAATGTTTCCGGGAACAGGGCATCTACCACTTCTCTGGGCAACCTGTTGCTGTGTTTCACCACCATTGCTATAAAAAAAATTCTTCCTTATACCTAGTTTGAATCTACCCTCTTTTAGTTTAAAACCTCTTGCTCTACTGCAACAGAACCTGCTAAAAATTTGGCTTTCTTGTAGGCCCACTGTAAATATTGGAAGGCTGCAGTAAGGTGTCCCTGGAGCTTTCTCTTTTCCAGGCTGAACAACCTCAACTTTGTCATCCTGTCTTCATAGGAGAGGTGTTCCATCCTTCTGATCATTTCTGTGGCCCTCCTCTGGAACCCCTACAATAGGTCCATGTCTGAGAACACCCAACTGGGCTCTTAGAGCAGAGTAGAGGGGCAGAATCACCTCTCCCAACCTGCTGGTAACATTCCTTTTGATACAGTCCTGGATACAGTTGGCTTTCTGGGTTGTGAGTGCACATTGCTGGTTCATGTCCAGTTTTTCATCCACTGGTACCCGCAAGTAGTTCTCGTCAGGGCTGATCTTAATCCATTCTTCATCCATTCTGTATTGATAGCGGGGAATTGCCCCAGCCCAGGTGCCAGATCTGCACTTGGCCTTGTTGAACCTCATGAGATTGACATGGGCCCACTTTTTAAGGATAAGTTCTATTACCTTCATAGTAATTTTTCAAATTCCTTTAGTGTGGGTGGTTTTTTGTGGGTTTTTTGTTTGTTTGTTTGTTTCTTTGTTTTCTTAATTTTTTTTTGGGTTTTTTTTGTACCTGGGCAAAAATGATTTTGTGTTGACTGCTTTTCTGCTTTTTGCAAGGATGTTTAGTGAAGCTAAAAACACAATAATGTGGAGTTGTTTTGTTTTTGCTTTGGTTTTATATGGATATTTTGTCACTGCCTTAATTTTTTATAAGGAGTATGAACTTCCTAAAAGGATACCTATATTTTGTTTGAAGAATGGCAATGTCTTATTCATCAAGTCATGTGCAGGTGTTCGGTAATATTGGCTCACAAATAAAAGCTTTTATATAATGCTTTAATAATACTCTGTAATGAACATCAGCAAAACTTACTGTGCTTATAGCACAATTCACGAATGTACAAAGATGCTGAGGCTAGTCTTTCACAAGAAAACTATCTCTATTGAATGACGTTTTATCTTTTTGTGAGATTTTTACTTGCCTGTTTTAGGTTTTGCTTATTTTAATGTAATACCAAAAAACATATTAAGCTTGTCTAGTTTATTTTCACTACTCTCTAAAATAAAACAAAAATTATTTTGTATTTTTCTTAGTCCTGCATAGCAAGGGAATTTGCATTCAGTGATCTCTAAAGCTGTTTTTTCTTCTAGGGCTTTCAGAACTGTAGTCTTCTAAACTGCAGGGAGAAAGTCTGGCTGACAACTTCAGGCAGTCTATAAAAACAAGATGTAGTAGTGGAGAGTATTTGAATTTTTTGTTCTATGAATTTTAAAACTAACCAACTTTATTTTTACTAAAGGACTGTTTAGGTATTCATAATATTGCTAAGCCTGTGTCTTCAATCTGTCATGGAGTACATTTTCTTCTTCATCCTAAAGTTTTATATGAAATCTGTACATTTGGCCTTCAGGAAGATAAGAATGAGGTACTGTGTTTAATAGCTATATTTATAAGTTGACATGCATAGAAACTGGATGTTGATATTTTCCATGGTGGTCTGAGGCTTACCTGAAGTTTTGACTATGATAGTTTCTTGTATATAGAAAAGCATTGCAAACAGTGTAGTTACAGTAAATGGAAATAATTTTTTTATGATGAATTCAGAGGAAACTGTTTTTTAATGTTTCAACCCTAATAAAATGTGCATATGATGAAATACTATGTATGATGCTTTCCATTTATGGAAAACATGAAGTCTTAAGTCTTTATAAAGTTGAGGTGATGTCTGAAATGTGTGCATTGGTTAAAGAGCAAAAAGACATTTTTAAATCTGCAGTGTCTTCAGTATAAGAATGTATTTCATCACTACAGACACATCAGTATTTAATTACCTGAGTATTATAGAAGTGTTCTATAATATTATAAAATAGGGTTAAATTTCCATTGGATTCATTTATATGCATGAGTGCTTAACATGCATGTGCTATTTCCTAGTTTACATCTATAGCTAATTAGGGAGTTCTGAGAGAGGTAAAAAATTATTTAAGCTATTTTTAACTACTTTATAGCTGACCTACAGTTGGCTAACTGTAAAGGACCTAGAATTAAAAGAAATTATTTATTTTTTTTTTTTTAGCTTGCCTCCTAAAATGAGGTGTTTTTTTTTTAACACAGTATTATGCACAGTTCAATTTAAAGTAATTTTTTAGATTTTAGCATTTTAAAAGGAGAAGTAAAGTACCTTTGATAACATGCTGTGTATTTGTACTTTGTATGTAATTTATCTTTTTCAAGGAAAGCATTTATTTCTACTACTCCCTCAGATGTCTTATTGAAAATGCTAGCAGTTTTCTCTTTTAGTGATTGATTGAGCGTAACAAATAGACTTCCATTGATACTGAATTTGAAAAGATTGTTGAGATGGAAAATGCATATTTACAAATTTATCTCATTTTGTTCTCTTTACCTTAGAATACATTTTTATTAGTCTAACAAAATACAAAATTAAGATCGTATCAACACATATTTCTTTACTTAGATTTATACCTGCTACTTGAGTTTTCATAAAGCATCGGTTTGATCTTTCAAGCATGTGAAGATGAGAAGACATTCAGAAGAACCTTGTATTCCAAGACTGGCTATAAAGATTTGCTATGTGATTTTACAAATCCAGTCCCTTAAAGATAGGCTGGAATAATATTATTATAAAGGCTCTTGTTGTCTGGGGTGAGGGGATTTTTAGCTCTGGCATAAAATGCACTTTTTTTAGCTGCTGGAGTTAGATGTTTTTATGCTATGCAAGGAAGAGTGAATTCAGAGCAGCTGTTTTTTTCCCCTTCACTTCCCACTTCAGTAATAATAGCTTTTAAATACTTTAATATTGCATATGGTATATGTTATGTACTGTATACTAGAGGCATTAATACAGTATAAGTGCTGTATCATATACATTATATACCTTTTTATGATAGAGAGCTTCAGAGGAATGCATGTATGGTTTGAAATATTTGTTAACCTTCTTAGTTTGACTGTTTGCCTCAAACAAGTGAAATTGTCATGTAACAGGCTTCAAGCTTCTTTTCTTCCTGTATCTTCAAAAGCATATCAAACCATACCATAAAGGCTGGGAATTAAATGTATGGTCAGGAATGAAATGAAACAAAATCTATTTTACCTGCAGGATAGAGGGTCCAATAGGTGTATAAGTTGAAGTAGTGATTTATTTTATTTCAGAACAGACAAACCAGAGTTCTAAGGGGAAAATACCTGGGTACCATTTAGGCAGAACTTTTTGCATATCTTCTCTGAGAGGCTTTTCTAACAAATTGTCAGTCAGGCTAAACATTAAAAGTAGCATTCTCCAGTGCCATTATTTTGTGTAGAAACATTTGAAAGAGAAAAGATATTTTTATGTAAAGTTTCCAATCACAGAATTGACAAACTGACCTAGACATGTCAGTGGTTTCATTAGTTTGGTTTTTTTTCTGTGTTACTGAGCAGGTGAACTCTACAGCCAAGGCCATTCTGGTGCATTTATTGCAGGGACAATTAGTAATGGCAGGACTGACTTGGAACAAGTTCATTGAGGCCCTCTGTCCCATCATTCCTATTTTACAGGTACTTCAAAACATTTTATCTGAATTTGTTGTGTGAAATCATGTAAACAACAACACTGTTATGTTAAACAATGAACAGAATATTCACTAAGTACCAGATGAAAAATAAGTTAACAGTAATATGCCTACAGACTTGTTTTGTTGGATGTCAAATGGAGAAATGTTTTCTACTGGTCCAAATGTCAGTCAGGGTTACTACTTTGAATTTGCAAACAAATTTGATCCTTGTGTTACTAGAATGTGAAACTTTGGTACATTGTAGTAGAAATCAGCAAGTACTGACAGGGACTTAAATGGCTTGAAGATATGGGTGGATAATCCAAGTGTAGATTAAAACATTGCATGCTTTTTAAAATTAGCTAATAATTATTAAAATGTCCCTCAGATCTTAAGTTATAACTCCTCTGTGATGACTAGATAATTTTATGATTAAGTATGCACCCAACAAATAACAATAGGTGTAAACTATATTTTCTGTATAATTTGATGTTTATTTTTTATTTCTTGCTTTCAATAGTATAGAATTATCATCAGTATTAAATTTACACCTTAATCTTCATATCTGTAACTATGTGCAAATTTGCTTTTTCTTACCTTGAGTCTCTGCTTGGTCTAATGGGAACTTGTGTTTTTCTCAGTCTGATTTTCAGCCTAATGGCTCCATCCATGTAATTTACCATTTTTTCTCTAGTGCTAGAAATTTCCCTTCTATTGTAGGCCTGTAATCTTCCAGATTAAATATTATGATGTGCCTATCAGATGTCTGTTATTCCTCATGTCTGGTTTTTTGCTTTAATTCTGTCTCTTATTTGATCTGGCTAATGTATCCAAGTGTATTTTTTTGTCTTTGTTTTCTCAAAAAAATATCATGCTTGATAGTTATGCCTGCTTATTTGCATCACCTGTATATATTTGTTGCCTCCACATTTACCATGAGTTGAAAAAACTGCTTATATAATTTAAGCCCTTACATAAACTGCACAAAAATTGAGGCAAAAATGGGGAAATACTGCAAATAAGATAGGTCATGAAACAGAAGGCTCAGACAGAAAATTAATGCAGAGGGAATATACTAAGAACCTTGAAGTAGTGGGACAAAGGTTACTTCAGAGCTTTTTTGCCCAGTAATGTCAGCTTTTCTATGTTACCCACCTACGTATCTTCCATTAATATTCAAGATTGAATGGGGGATAATAAAAGTTGTGGACTTAACATGAGAATGAGAACTTATCCTTGCTCTTATTTTTGCGAGTAGAATTTTCTTTCGTTTAATAAGCTGTAGTGGCTATGTATGATAGATACTTGAGCACAATGTACTGGAGGCCTGTATTTACCCAATGCATATAAAATGTGCTGTGCTTTACGTTTTAAATGTGTGTGGTATTGCTTGGTGTAACTGATTCTGATTTGTCTTGTTTGTATGTGAAAATGCTTTGATGAAATATCTGGAAGTAGTTAATATTTAATGTTGTGAAGCAATTTGCTTGTAGGGACTTTCTTATTTATTTTTTGAAATGGAAAATGGCCATATCATTGTGTTAATAGATTGAAGGGTAAGGCTTCAGGTTAAAGTACCTCTGAGCCATGTAAAAATATCTTATTTTGATTTGGATACAGGATCATTCATTAGTTTTTAGAATTGTTTTTATGGAGGAGTATTGTTGTGGTTTAAGTCCAGTCAGTAACTCAGAACCATGTAGTCACTCTCTCACTCCCCCCTCCCCTTCTTCCCCCCCCTCCACAAGGGATGGGGAGGAGAATCGAAAGAATGTAAATCCCATGGGCTGAGATAAGAACAGTCCAGTAACTAAGGTATAACACAAACCACTACTGCTACCACCAATAATACTAATGATAAGGAAAATAACAAGGGAAGAGAATACAACTGCTCACCACCCACTGACTGATAGCCAGCCTGATCGATCAGTGATCTAGGCCTTCCAGGTAACTGCCCCCAGTTCTACATCCAGGGCATGACGTGCTGTGGTATGCTAGTTTGGGTCAGGTGTGCTGTCCCTGCTTCCTTCTGTCTTCCCGTCTTTGCTAAGTTAGTAAGTGGATTTCAGTTTTTGAAGTTTTTGTTTGTTTGTTTTAGGGTTATGCTGACTCAAGAGATACACTAGGTAACTGTATACTCAATTTGAGTGAAACCTCTGAGAAAGGAGAGAGTATTCTCCCTAGAACTACTAGACTACGGGCTGCTCTGCGTCTTCTGTTCTCAAAAAAGCAGTTGTAAGTAATGCCCAGTAGCATTTCGGTATGTCTTCTAATGTTGATTGCAAACATGTCTTTTCTAAAAATCCAGTGGATTATTATGCAGTGGTTTGGTTTGAAAGGTAAATGAATCAATATTGAATTAGTACTCCCTCTGCTACTGTACTAATTCTATAAACTATTTAATATTTTACTATAGAGCTAGGTTTTCCAATATGAGGACTTTTATGTATTTATTTCAATTGTTTACTCCTTTAGGGTTCGTTCTGTAGCACTCAAACATTTGTCATTCCATCTTTTGAATGAAGACGGGGCAAACTTGAAACGCCCACATCTGCATGGTAGCGTGCTTTCCAGCATTTCAAACTTATTTGTCATAGATAGAGCTATTGAGCTAAAATTAGATGATAAAGCAGAGTCGATATTTAAGGTGAGTAAACTCTGTCTAAATATTATCCTTGATCAGCTCCTCTATCTGCCTAGTCACTGAAGTTGCCACTTTCTGAAGTTTGCAATATTTCATACAAATTGGCTTGCTTCATGAAAAGAAATCCATTGATCCATTCTTTATGTATGAACTTAAGCAGTAATCTTTAAGGTACCATACAGAGCAATAAGAAAAGAATTCCTTCTCATCCTCAGCCTCCCCCCCCCCCATACATTTAACAGCAAGACTTGAGTACAGAGAGAACAGTCCTGCTCTGTTTACAGTAATATTGTTGTGTATGGAGAGAGTCTGATTTTTTTCACACAGAATTTTTTCCTCATAAAATCAATTTTTACTTAAATAAGCACAAATTTAGAATGTGAAATATTTTAAGTTAGGTTACAAATTATGTCTGTGTTTTCTTAATGTTGCTGCTTTTCCAAAGTGAAAAATGAATCACAGGTATCTGACCTGCTGGAAAACTTTTTCGTTTTGTTTTTTTACCATCTCTCCTCCATGCTCCTTTCTTCTTTACCCTCAACACTTTTAGGTTAACAACATGTTAAATGCTAAGATGCTGGCCATCTGAAAAAAATTTGACAGCTCATTGTACACTAGAATTATACTCTCCCCCTACATCCTTCGAGAATTTAGGACATAAATTTTTATGGATGTGTAGGATTGTTTAAATATCTCTAACCCTATTGTCATTATAAAGGCGAGTCCCCTTCACAGACTCAGAAGCATATTCTCATCTTTCTGTGTAGTATTGCACTTTCTGTAGCCCTACATAAATTAAGCATTATTTGCTAGAAATCTGCATTTATTGTGTACTAGAAACTGTTATCTTGTTATATCCCATAGATATTAGAGACTTGTTGCTAAAAGATTATAACCTAATCCTTTCTTATTACATGCATGTGGAATCTAATAAAATATATTCCAATGAGGAATTTAGGTCCTTTTATTTTTTACTTTCTATTGGGAAATTTGGCTGGTTACCTTGTTTTGTAATAGCATACTAGATGTAAATCTAATATAGTTCTACTTTTAGGTAGAAACTATTGAAAAACTGTATAATGTCTTGACCTCTGACGCTGTTGACCTTGTTGTACGAAAGTCTGCAGCTGAGCAGCTAGCAATCATTTTAGAAGGTAAACTTTTTCAGAAAATCTGTTTTCACGTGCTGATCATTGCATGAGCTTGCAGTTTTGCTGTTTCCTGCATGCTTGTGCTAAAGGTACTTTGTAATTTTTATGTATACTGTTGGACCAGACTTTTAACACTATTGTGGATGATCTGTTAATTTTTAAAAAAGGTATTCATTATTGTATCCCTCAAGAATAAGAAATAGAAATAGTGTTAATTCTTAGATTACACAGGCTAGCTAATAGGATTTTATACGTAGTGAAGAATTTCTTGTGTCATTCTGAATTTCTTCCTGCATTTTCAGTTTGACTAAGTACAGTTAAAATGGATTGAAATGCTATTTGTATGAATGAGAGTTCAGTAAGTGCAAGCTAAGCTTCCATGGTTATATTCCGTGTGAATATCAAGAGGCAGACTCGATGTGGCATTTCATCTAATATATTCACAAGGAAAGTGTACCTCCTTTCACTTTTTATGATTTAAGTGACTAAAATCATAAATTTGCATCACAGGTGGTTTTTTTATAATTTGTGTTGCTCATATGGGAAAAAATTATGAATTCTGGTAAAGAAGATGTGGTGAACTCAAGATGCAAGTAAGCAATCCTGCACAGAGCATTATTTGACTCTGTGCAGGATCATAACTGTATTGTTTCAAACCTGAATGTTTGTACTTTACCTACTCAGTCTCTGATTCAAGTATGTTTTGTTCAAGGAACTCAAATCCTAGGGATGGAACATACCATAGGAAGGTGAAGTTTTAGATATTATTGAAATGAACACTTTTCTTGTCAGAAAAATAATTACAAGGATGAGGAAATATCTACTGCTACTACTGTCCTCATTTGACTGAAATTGAGTTGCCTAAGGGATCACTATAATTGTGGAATGTGAAGTTCTTATGGGAAGTTCTGCAAGATGTTGAAAAGTCTAGTGTTCAAGACTTAGAGGAGGCTTGCATTGTTAGAGCTGAAGCTGTACTTGTTCTCTTGATTGTCAATTTTGAAACTTGTTCTCAGCTATCTTTTGTTTTTCTTACAGATACCAAAATGCATGGCATTGCGAAAAAGTTGGGTATGATAGAAAGGATTTTGGCTTACCTTGATGACTGTGTACATGTAGATGGAAAGGTAAAAATACTGTGGCAAGTTCTACAATCACTGTACAGCACAACAGTAATAGAATTTACTTTTTTTGCATTTATAGCACTAATTCTTTCTGCATTTATAACACTAATATTTGTGCATTAATACTGCACAGAATACAGATGTTTAGTGACAAATTTACTGCAAAAATGCAAAGCTTGGTCATCTACCTCAAATTTACGCTCAACTCCCAATGTGATCTTATGTCCTGATACCCTTCCTGGTGAGGCTATCATATATGGGTCTGAAGACTGCTTATACCTGAAAATCAGTCTGGCATGTAGATTCCTGTTTACAATAACATCTGGTTTTTACTTATGATTTGCTTCAGGGCATAAGTTTAGAGACTGTGTAACACTTTTTTTTTTTTTTTTTTTTTTTTTAAGACCATGAGATTTTTGGTTTTGATCTCTACTGAGAAAGCTTCAGGGAAGTTCTGACACATTTCAGAACTGCACCAAACATGTTTAGTTTTCTAGCTAACTATTCCCATAGTTTGGCAGATTAATCTTCTTTCATTAAGAGAATCTTAGCATTATCAAAACTATAATAGACATCCAGGAAGCACACACATAATAACTCCTAAGGGTCTGTGACACCTTTTGTTTGCATATATGGCTTGTGAAATGTAAGATCCTTATACTAAATAGGATGTTCAAACTTTACATGTTGGAATTTGCAGATTATTTAGAAGGAGAAGTCTAAAAGTGCACGTTGAACAATTAATGGTTTAGATCAATTCAGCAGGAGAATAAAGCTGACAGCTGTATACAAAATTCCACTTCAAGTGCTAGCATTCAGAAATTTGTCAGTGCTGTGTTGATAGTTTTGGATCCCAAATGCTTTGCTCTGTAAAATAGCTGTAAAATATTTCATCTGCAGACTAAGCAGTCGTACTTCTGTCTCTTGAGCACAATTAGTAGAAGTCCCATCCTTAGCTTCCTCAAGCTCTGAGGAGCACTACTTACCTCTTGTTTTGCTGTAGCTTAGTGTAAGCAGAAAAGTAGTGAGAGTTCCATTAGGTCAAAGAAAGACCACGTATGTTTGATTAAGTCACTGGGACGCTATCCTGAGGGAATCTAGCCCAGATTGTGGTTCTCCCCTTAAATGATACTTTTTTTTTTTTATTTCATCCTAAAATCAATAGTAAAGAAAAACAAACAAAAAAATGAAATGAAAAAAACCCTGGCCTGTTCTTAGAAAAGTGGCTACCAAGAAAAGGATAAACGAAACAGAAAAAGCACAGTTAAAATAAAGCTTTATGTTTGGCTGTGTAAAAGACTCTTTCCATACTAAATAAGCAGGGGTTTTGTTTATTCAGTATGAAACTAAACTGCATTTGGCTTACAGAACAAATTTTAAAGGCAGAACTGTGCACAGGCAAAATAATGGTACTGTGAAAGACATACTGTTTCCTCATTGTGAAGAACAGTGACTTTGGTCATGGTTTTGGTCACTGATAATTTAACTTTTATCAGACTGCTTTTCCTTCTTAGATTTCCTTATCTAAAAGATTGGGACTCAGAAAATGAATGTGATACAATAAGCTATTTGTGTTTTTTTTTTTTTTTTTAAAAAAAAAAA
>NDXB01019779.1:222229-246467 GCA_002631895.1 Agapornis roseicollis | reverse complement strand
AAAAAAAAAAAAAAAAAAAAAAAAAAAAAAAAAAAAAAAAAAAAACAAAAAAAACCCAAACCAAACCAACCAGTAACAACAGCAAACAAAAATTCCAAACAAAAGATTTCAACCACTAAAAAAAAAAATTACGATTTTTCTTTTACTTAGGTATCATCTCCCAGTCAGGATCACTGGTCATCATATAGTTAGCCCTAATACTGTTGTGGTGCCATTGTCTTCTGAGTACCTGGCTATGAAACCTGTGTCAGATATGCTTAAAATGTCTTGGAATCTGTCTTGGTACCATGGGATTGAAAACCTATTGCAACCAATAAATTATGAGAAAGAAGCGGAAAGGTGGGCCATTTTATTTTGATTTTAAATACCAATATGTTTAAATTAAATTATTGTTCCACTGAGTTTGAATAGGTTTTCAACTTCAAAGAGCAGTTCACGTTGTTACTCGTTTGAGAATGCTCTCCTTTTAAATGTAAAGGATCACATCCCAAGAGGCTGTAGGTATATTGTCACAGCTAACGTTTTACTTAAATTGCATTTCTGCATGAGGTCTAGAGCTTGATCCAACTTTTATTGATGGTCAGACTAATTTCTAATGATTTTAAATGATTTCTGTGGATGGTTTTCATTGTAGTCATTATGGGGTTTAGGGAGTTGCTTTTTTTTTCGTAGTTTCATAACTTTTTCCCTGTGACTTTAAATTTCACATATTCTTTTAATGGAAATACTAAAAATTATGGTAGACTGTGAAGAAAATTCCCTTTGCATCCTTTGCAAATGATTATTCATCATTTCTCTCACTGAGAATACTTAGTGCACAGAACTCAATATTTTGAATATTCTTGATTTAATAGGACTCAAATAGGTCAATCTTTACCATTTTTTAGTTTTTCCTTGTTTCCTTTAAGGAGTCCTAAAAGTTTTATTAGCAAATAGTGTGGTTCTGAGACATAGGAAACTTGAGTTATTGATTTGATAAATCATTTTCATTGTAAGTTCCCTCAGGCAAAACCAAAGCCATCTCTTAAGAAAGAGAATAGGAAAATAGTATAGTCCAAGGGGCCAACATTTACAGTAGCGTGGAGGAAAACTTTATTGCAAACAATGTGAACAGCACCTTTCAAGTAACTTTTTGAGTTACCATTTTCCCAAAAAACTCAAACAGCTCAAGATTTTAAATGTGATTTTTGTTGTTAGTTTTTGTTGGGGTTAGATTTTCTTTCTTTGGAGAGGGATGAGAAAGGGTTGGTTAACAATTTATGTTTTGTCTTCTCATTTGAACCCAGAAATGAAGGAAGTCAACTCACTGAAATAGTTTGTAAAAATAGTGGCTGTTAATAATTTTTCTCTTGTACCTTTTCAGATTTTTAGACTCGCTAAAACTATCCTCAGAAGACATTCTTATACTCAAAATAACTCATACAAACTATGGACTGCGGGATTGTCTTAATTCAGTCATTCAGGCAATATCCCATAGGGATGTTAGAGCTGCTCTCACGAGACTTAGTTTTTATGTTGTGAACGATAGGCTCGCATTAAAATGCAATTCTGGGTCTTGTGGAGCCATTTTGAAGAGCTTTGTTTGGCAAAAAGCAATGAACAGGTAAGCATATTGATTGTGGAAATCCATTAAGGATTATGATACTTAAGTGTTAAATTTCCTAGATTTCATATTTTAAATTTAGGGAATTGATTGTCCATGCATGTCTGGTTCTGGTATATCATTCCCTGTATCTGCTGGAGGTACAACAGGCCATGGCATAAGCAATCTAGGAGGCACATAAGCAATCTCAGGCACATCAGTAACAACTTCCTGATCCAGGTAACAGAGGAGCCAATAAGGAGAGGTGCTTTGCTGGACCTCATGCTCAGAAAATAACAATGACTCATTAGGTATGTGAAGGTCTAAAGCAGCTTTGGCTCTAGTGACCAGGAGGTGGTAGGGTTCAGATTCTTGAGAGGAGGGAGCAGAGCAAAAAGTAAGATCACAGCACTGAGCAGGAGTTCAGGCAAAAATACCAGGGGCCTTATGTAGTTGAATAAGTTGCTCCTGACAAAAGCCCACAGAGGATGGAAGTAGGGGCAGGTAACTTAGGAGAGATAGGGAGATACTTCCTGACTCTGCAGTGGTGTCCAGTTAGCAAAACAGAAAACCCACCTGGAATTGAATCTGGCAAGGGATGTCAAAGACAACAAGAAGGGCTTTTCTCTAAGTGCATAGGTGATGAAAGGAAGGTTAGGGGAGAAGTGAGCTTGCAGCTGAAAGAGGCAGTAGTCCCAGTGACACAGGACATAGAAGAGGCTGAGATAGTGAATGTCTTCACCTCAGACTTCATCAGCAAGACTGGCTTTCAGGAATCTGAGGTTCCAAAGACCAGGAGGAAATTCTGAAGCAAGAAGGACATGTTGGTGGAAGAGTACATAATACAGTGTAGGGAATACATAAGCAAACTGAACATACATAAAGACATGTGCCTGATGGAATGCACCCATATATGAGTATATCCTGATTGAAGTAATTTGATGTCCACTTTGATCAGTCTAAATGACTGGGAGAGGTGCCTGAGAATGGGAAGAAAGCAGATATCTTGTCTTCAAAAAGGGCAGAAGTGAGAACCCAGGAGCTACACACTAGTCAGCCTGACCTCGATCCCTGGGAAGGTGATGGAGCTGCCAATCCTGAAACCCATTTCCATGCACATGAATGGCAAAGTTAATAGGGATCCAGACTGGGTCCAATCCCTTTCAACATCTTCATTAACAATTGAGATTACGGGGTGGAATACACCCTCAGCAATTTTGTTTATGTTACAAAACTGGGAGGAGTGGCTGGTGTGCCAGTGTTGTGCTGCCATCCAGAAGGACCTTGATAGGCTGAAGAAGTGGGTTGACACAAACTTTGTGAAGCTCAACAAAGGTTGGTGCAGACTCCTGCACCTGGGTGGCAGCAGCCCCATGCAGCAGCATAAGCTGTGGTCAATCAAGCTGGAAATCACCTTTTAAGGAAAGTACCTAGGGATCCTGGTGGACACCATACTGAACAGGAGCAATGTGCATTTGCAGAAAAGAAGGGTAGTGGTATCCTGGACTGGATTAGCTGGACTCTTGCCAGCAGTTTGAAGCAAGTGATCCTTACCTTCCACTATGTACTGGTGAGGCCACACCTGGAGTGCTTGGTCCAGTTCCAGACTTCTCAGTACAAAAAGGGTGTGAACGTATAGATGAGAGTCCATTGAAGCACCATAAATACAACAAAAGACTGAGTCATCTTTTCTATGAAGAAAGACAGAAAGCTGGTACTTGTAAGCCTGGAAAAGGTTCAGAACAGGGATCTTATCAATGTGTACAAGTACCTGAAGGAAGGGTGTAAAGAAGACTGAGCCAGGCTCTTTGCAGTGGTGGCCAATGATAGGACCAAAGGTAATGCATGCACACTGAAACACAGGAGGTTACCTCTGAACATCAGGAAACATCCCTGCAAGGTGGTTGGACCTCCAGAGGTCTTTTCCAACCTCAATGTTTATGTGGTTTTGTAATTTACATACACAAAACCAGCAAAAAATAAGAATGCCGTGTTTGAAATAAAGATTATTTAAAATACATAGGTAGGCTTTGCTATTATTATTAATTGTAACTATTTATAGCTAATTACCTTTTCTTTCTTGTGACCTTGTTCAGATTTTTCTACCTTTTACTATATACAATCCTATGTTTACTATATGTAAATAGACTTTTTAATATATATAACAATTTTATATCATAATACACAACAAATGTATAAAAGTATATAATAATATAGCCAATATATAATATAATTAGGATAACTCTGTATTTGCTATATGTAAATATATGTAATACAGATATTGACCTTCTAATTCCACATTTGCTGGTGACTTCAGCCCTATTAGTCAGAGATTTTAAACTTTTTTAATGTGCTTTAAGTATGAAAATAAGCATTCTTGTTTGTATTGCAGGTTTTTGCAAGTGCTTCCAGCTTCTGTGGAGGATGAGAAGCTTTTAGTAGATGTCTTAAGATTTTTAAACAAGTTGCTTAGAGAGCAGAGATCAAGTTTGGAGTCAAGCCATGTAAAGTGGATCTTGAAATCATTGCTTAAAAATGTAAGACTATATCTAAAAAGTTAGCTGTAGACTGTGAGAAATAATATAACTGTGAACTGTTTGGCTGGTTTGTTTCTGGTGAGTTCCTCAACAAAATGGCTTTAGTAAGAAATGAAATTGCAGATACTGTGGTATTATTGTCTAGTACTTTGTGGTTGGTGCTACAGTTGTAGTGTTTGGGGAAGTTAACTTTGAACAACAGTTAACTTACTTCTCTCCTTTACTTGGTATATGAATTGTTTCTCTAAACTCAGATTTTATGTTTGCCAGAAGTAAGTAACATCTACCAGTGTGTCTTGCTCTGGTGTAACCATATTAATACAGTTGTATAAAGCCATATCATTATAGTCAGCTATGCATAGCTATATAAAATATATATATAGCTATATATATATATATAGCTATAGAATATATACCTATAGAATCATAGAATAGTTAGGGTTAGAAAGGGACCTTAAGATCATCTAGTTCCAACCCCCCTGCCATGGGCAGCAACACCTAGCACTAAACCATGCCACCCAAGGCTTCGTCCAACCTGGCCTTGAACACTACCAATGGATGGAGCACTCACAGCTTCCTTGGGCAACCCATTCCAGTGCCTCACCACCCTCACAGGAAAGAATTTCTTCCTTATATCCATTCTAAACCTCCCCTGCTTAAGTTTGAACCCTTTACCCCTTGTCCTGTCACTACAGTCCCTAATGAAGAGTTCCTCCCCAGCATCCCTATAGGCCCCCTTCAGATACTGGAAGGCTGCTATGAGGTCTCCACGCAGCCTTCTCCAGGCTAAACAGTTCCAACTTTCTCAGCCTATCTTCGTATGGGAGATGCTCCAGTTCCCTGATCATCCTCGTGGCCCTCCCCTGGACTTGTTCCAACAGCTCCATGTCCTTTTTATGTTAAGGACACCAGAACTGCACACAGTACTCCAAGAGAGGTCTCATGAGAGCAGAGTAGAGGGGCAGGATCACCTCCTTCGACCTGCTGGTCACGCTCCTTTTGATTCGACTCTATATGTACATGTAACTATATATATTTATATGTTATTTTTAACTATGTACATAGGTGTGCACATGAATGTACACATTTGCATACATACATGTGTGCTAAGCATAGGCTGCTGTATAAGATATGCTTAGCTATGTCACTACATATGTGTCATTTATGTATTTTAAAGGTTGATGTGCAGGTGTGCTGGAATGTTCTGTTTGGCAAAAAGATAGAAATAAGAGTTATCTGTCTCACATTAAGAACAAGAAATGTAAGTTAGGATAGATTTTCTTTCAGTGTGTATGTCACTTAAGTTTGATTTTTTTCTTTTATGGTTATGTCTATATTTCAGTTTCTCTGGACTCCTGTGCTTTCTATTTGAGATTCGTTATATCCAATACTGTTCAATTTAAGATGTGTAAAATTGGAAAATATAAGAACAAGTAGAAAATCTACATCATAAAACAATATAAGCCAACTTTTATTATATTTTGTTAAATAAAATATTTCAATCTTGCTTTATAAAACCAAAGGATTAAAGTGATGGCTGCAGTTCTAGAAGTTTGCAAAGTACTATTCTTCACAGAGCAAGGGAAAACTGCCACATGCAAGTTCATTCATGGTCATAAAAAGGATATTGTAATAAGTACAGTCTCCATGCACTTGTATTTCTCCATTTTAAAATACAGTTTAAACATTTAGGAAAAAAAAAAATGCTAGTAGACAATTTTAATTATGTATAGAACTCAGGTGCTTTAATTCATATGGCTAACTGGGGATCTTGAAAAATTTTGGAAGTATGGTCCATTCAGTATATTAATGTAAAATCTTTATAACAAATTATTTTAAGCCTTTCAACTGAGACATACAAGATACAACTTGATGTAATGTTTCTAGTTTGTGATTTCTGTTTTTTGTGATCTACATTTTTATTGCAGGCTAACTGACTTTCACTCTTCAAAATACACTGCGTCATAGCTTAATGCCAGGAAGTTTTAAAGGCTTTAATAGTAGATTCTTTTGTGCCATTTAGTAGAGTCAAGATTCAAGTAATTGATAATTGTAGGAATTTTTTTACTGTGCTTTTTACAGAGATACTTCTTAGTAAAATGATCATTGAATTTGTAATTTTACTTTGTGTGATTTACAAGCTCCTATCAGAAAAATGGCTTTATGTGGGTATTAAAATAGGATTTAAATACTGCATTTTCTGACTGTATTTTTATTCTTTTCTTCTAGAAGGCAAAGTCCCTTTTGGGCCTCGTGGTGCGAACAGAATCCCAAGTGCGGGATGAAATAGATGAAATACAAACCGCTGTCAGGCAGCAACTGGATAAAGAACTCATTCGTCTTTTTAACTCATTGTTATTTTGTTTCAAGTCAGTGACTGACAGGTACTGTATAAATGGACCTGCCTGTGTAATTCTGACTGGGGATCATAATACATAATGCTACTTTATCTTGGGCAGAATTTAAAAATAATTACATGATGACCTAATCATCTTTAATTGTAAAAATGGAGTATGCTGCTTTTGTGGCCTACATTATTCCTTCTCACAGTAATATTAGGAAATCAACCATGAAACTGGGAAGATGATGTATTAGTGGCCATTTGTTCAGCAAATAGACGGTTAAACTGACTGGAGGGAGAAGATGGGCCATTTCTTTCTCACTGCTGGAAATTTTCACAAGCAAACAATAACTTCATTGATTTTGAACCATTTATTTATGTCAAAGTAAAACATTGAAATATTCAAAATATCAACAAGTGTTTATTACAGTTGAACTCCCTTTTTAGCCTAATACAGTATATCAGTGCATATTAGTAATGTACAGCAACTTCCAGCATGAAGTTCAAACCTTTTTGTCAGTTAAGCACAGCATTGACTAGATTTTTGAGTATCTAACGTATTCCCACGCTAAATCTGTCTGTCCATGTGTATTCTAAGAGATACTAGAATTGCAGCTTAAGATAATATTTGTTTATTTAAGTTCCACAATGTTTTTAAAGATACTTTCAACATGTCATCTTTGCCCTTCCCACTCAGTTATTAATTTTCAAAAAATCTTGGCAGCTGGAAAAGGGAGAATTATAGAAATTCCTGCTAGTTATAGCTCACATACTGGTATATCTACCTGAATTCTGGATTGATGGTATTTTGCAGGAAATGTTTTTAAATTTGTCTTGTCAGCAAGAACAAACATAAGTGTAACTACTAAGCTTTGCAACTCTTCTCATTGTTATGTATTATTCTCAGTCTCTTACTCTTTATTTAACATGCTTCTTAATAATTAGTTATATCTCACTTGTCAGATTTTAGTTAAGCAGCCCTGTTATAATCAGATGCAATATTATGTTTTCAGAACCTCGTTGAATCTAGAAATGTCAAATTTAGTTCCATGCTACTCTGTACATAAGGCAATAGTAACTAATTTTGATGCTGAGACTTTCAGACAAACAGTAAGAAGAATGAGTCATTGCCTTCTTGGAAAATTATTCCTTGTAGTAGCTTCCTGTTGACAGTTAACAATTTTTGTTTTTTACAATTAAACCAGAGAGGGCTTGGAACTTGCTGGCTCTTTCAGAACTGAGCTGGCTCTGAAGCTGCTACACTGTTTAAGGCTAACAGATGCACCACGTTTTTATGGACTTCCTTCACTGGAGAGAACGTTAGGAGGAATGGTTCATGTTACTGCATTTCCAGGCTGGAGTACCTATTCTGCTGAAGTTGAACCTGTCACAATTTGTAAGAGATATTTAACAGGTCTTCTTGAGGTAAGTAGCTTATGTTATTACTTAGCTTTTAGTTTGAATGCTTGTAAAACGATGCTTTTAACTAATGACACTATAATTTTAATGATGTACCTTTAGTGAGTATTGTCACTAGGAACAAGTGGGAGAAAGATGCTTTTTTCTACTAAGTAAATAGCAAAAATACAGAGAATAGATTGAGTGATCTGCATCTGTTCTTTTAAAGAGTGATTGTTTTGTGTGTTATTTTGTGTGCCGTCATCCCCTGTTTAGCAGGTAATAGAGTGACTATAGTTTAATCAAGATGAAAAGTAGATGTGGGTGGGTTTGGATATTTTTTGTTTGTTTTGGTTTTGATTTGTTTTAGGGGAGGGTGTTGGCTTTTTTAATTATTTTTTATTTTGTTTTGTTTTGTTTTATTGAAACACTAAGATGAAAATCCAAGGTACTCTTCCACAGGCAACATCCATGTGTGAAAGGTGGTCTGGGGGAACAGTAACACATTAGGCAGATTTTTAACACAGAGAAAGCAGAAATGAGTTAATCCAAGATGATGCAGCTCTTGGGAAGCCAAAATTTCATTCTTGTTTTCAGTGTTCTTATTTGTTTGTTAAGTCCATGGCCATGATAGACAACTAGTTTTTGCTCCTAAAATTCATTTGAAAACTCCAGTTTTCTTAAAACTGTAGAAAAAGCATAGATCTGGCTTTTTTATTGTTTTACAGGTATTCAGTAGGGTAGGTACCTTTTAGAAGATTCCTTTTTAGTTTCAAATACTAAAATCTGAGGCTTGAAAAGTTTTAAAGTAGGTTTAATTCATTTGCAATTCTGAATGGTATGCATAGCAACCAGATAAGTGTCTGGAAAGTCTGTATACAGATGATAATCATGTTTGTGATGGAAGAAAAAAATATTTTAGGGGGAAGTCTTCACTTGCCAAGATTTTCTTGAGTAGAAATAAATGTTTTAGAACTGTTTGATTAGATGAGTTTTGAGATTTGAAATCTAAGACTAAAACCAGCACCAAGGCTTTAGATGTTGTTAATGTAAAAGAAATATTATTGCCAGACAAAATCCTAATGAATATTATGGAATGAAATCAACTAGTAATGCATAAGCTCTATGTGCAGAAAAATTATGCAGTTTTACTTGGCTTAAATATAAAAGTAATTGTAGGTCTTTTTGGTTAAGGGGAGAAAGTGGGACCAAAAGAATTTCTGTAGAGTGGGACACTAAAAGAAAGAACAGCAGCAAAAGTTGAGACATTTAAATTGCCATGTTTGGTGGAAAAAAGATTACATCTAGAAGTATGAGTCTCAAGATTATGATTTTAATAAAATATTTTAGGGCATTTTTAGTTGAAATCAGCATCCTTTAACATATATGGGGATACTTGGTCACAGAGTTTATTTTATGTTATGATCCAGTGACCTTTAGGTCTGTTGATTATGATTTTATATTAAAAGCTGATACATTTTTGTTCCAGTTCAAATCAATAGAAGGTATAAGTGGCCCTTCTGTTTGAACACAGAATTTTGAAATGAAGGTATATTTTTAATTCCAAGCATAGCATAAAAACTTGTGTACAATAAATGGGCTGTTCACATTAAAAACAAGCTCTCAGGTCTCTATTAATATTGTGTTTATTACGCTTGGCTGCAGTCTTCATTTGAGAAGCAAATAAAAACTGCTGATCTTCAGAAGTGTAACTATATAGGAAACCATCACATGACCAAATAAAGAAATAAATTAAGATTCAGCTAAAAGTCTGCCATCTTGTAATGAATTTAAATTATATTTTAGTAGACAGTTTATGTAAGACAGTTTGTACTCTACCTGTATACTGCTTAGACTAAATCTACCATGAACCTGTACGCCTACTCCTAGGTCATCTCATCGTTTTATGTTGAATGGGGAGGAAATGCTATGTCCTTCATGGGAAAAGGTGTTACAAAAAGCACAGTTCTTTGCTTGCTTCACTTATCTCACGAAATGACAGCACAAGCCAAGGATATGGTGAGTGCCTTACACTTGCCCTTGTCATTTGTGAGGGCTACATACAGATTTTCAAATGTGGTGGGGGAAAATGTCTTATGGCATCTTATGGCAACAGATAGTAAAAATAATAATAAAAAAAATCTTCTCAATCTCATTTTGTGTATAGCATTAGATAAATGAATAGGAAAGCTGAAGTTTCAGTTCTAGCCCTACTGGAATTATTCTGCATGTAATTCTGTGGATTGAGAAAGGCCTTCTTTGAGAATAAAGTGTAATTTTCTTTTTATAAAAAAAATCATAATTTTATGTAAAATGAATAAATTTAAGGGTTTATGACATTATTATTTCTTCAGCCTTGTACAGGTAGTGGGCTTTTTAACATGTGTATACATGTGTGTATTGTTTCTTGTATGTATATATATGTGTCCATATGCATACAGGAAAGAATTTATACATACGTGAAGCAATGACTGTGTCATAAAAGGAGTTACATTACTTATTAGCAAAATTCATATCAAGCTGGAATACAAATACATAAATTTTTTTTTAACCTGATCTAAAAAAGTTAATTTGTAAAGCCAAGTATAATTTCATGGAATCTGCAGCTAATTAGAATGTGGTAGTCTGAGAAACTTTAATAATGTGGCAGATGCACAAAACAAAAGAATAAATTGTGATCTAAGTAATAATTGCAGGTCCTTATTTAGTAGTTTTCTGCATGTGTAGAAGAAAAACAGATTTTAACAATAAGCAAAAATTAAAAATGTATGGAGTAAATTTTGAATGGAAATAATTATCCCAGTATATTTAATCTCCCTTTATCACTGTTGTCCTAATTCTTTGAAGACGGCACAAATCCAGTTTTATTCCACAGGTGAAGTCAACATGTTCATAGAGAAAGAATCAAAAACTTTCCTGGAATGTCAGTGCTGTGGGCATTTGAAGTGTTTTAGTATGTAATTGGTAGCTCAGGCTGTGGGTAGACTGGCATGGCATTGAAAGATTTGTAAAATAATTTCTTTTTTTTTATTCAGGACTGGATATCTCTTTGGTCTTTGCCTTACGATAACAGTGAAGAACAAGTTCTTTCTCAGCTAGGTTTGGCATGGCTGGTTCCTTTATGGGTAGATAGAGACCCTGAGGTTAGTTAATGCAATGTGAAGTTGATATCTTATTTTGACCCTTATGTATTTGCAACAAATCAGTTTCATCAATTTATTTAATACTGAAACTACTGGTTTCCGTTATTTAAAATGTTGCTCACTATATACTAAATTACAGTATCAATAAAGTAGGGAGAACGTTTCCATATAAATATCTTGTGAGAAATTCTTCCTTACATTTTCTATCTTGCATGCTTTCATTAGTCACTTGTGATCATGATACAAAGGCAGTTCTCATTGACATTGCTGTTACTTAGCTGCAAAGCAGAAACATTTATATCAACTACAGATTTAGAGCCAAGTATATTTGATGCAAATCTGTTAAATCGCAAGTTTGCTAATGGAACTATTTTTAAGTGGCAAAATGTTAAGAATATTGAAGGCTGTCTTAGTATTTTTACATATTCAAAAGCTGATCTATTAATTCAGTCTTTCACTTACACATAGTTGTGATTATGAGTCTAGAGCCAGAGAAATATAGGAAAAGAGGTTGTTACTTTTTAAGTTACTCCATTAAGCTCTAGACTCAGTTGATACAACTTAATAATTTTTTAAAAACTTGTTGCTGATTACTATAAGAAACATCACTTTGTGTTTCATTTATATGTACTAGGTCAGATTTACAGCACTTGGAATAGGATCAGCTCTTACATCTCTTGAAGTAGGATGTATTGCATTAGCAGAAAGTTGCCAGAATATTTCAGGAGGTCTGTGGGGAACAGTGATAAACATCCTTCTGGACCAATCTGAATGTAGCATGGTACGCAGGGAGGTATGTTTCTCGTGTCCTTCTGTTGTCGTAGATCGTAAAGTTGTTTTTCATTAAGGAGAAAAGATTTTTTTAATATTTTTTCTATAGATGTGCTCTGCGATGCTGCACAACACCTACTGGTTTGTAAGTTAAAAGCTACCTAGTTAAGTGTTCAGCTTCTTATTTAGAATTACTCAAGAAGCAAATGTACAGATGACTACTGTAAAAACAGAAAAGATCTAAATAATACAAGGGAATGCATAAAATCTCCTAAGGCTTACTCAAGCAGATAAATAGAAAGCTAAAGCATAACAACTTAGCTCAGATTCTAATGACTATTTTGTTCAATTTATGTACACTTTGATATAAACTCATCAATTGATCTGTAATAAATACCTCCCCATTGCAAGCATAAGTAATCTGTCTAGGCACTGTACTCTAACAGAACAACACATAGAACTATATAATACTATATTTAAGTTGTGTACACATTTTTCGCAACTTTATCAACTCTAATTGTAATGTTTTTCTTGTTTTCCAAGGACTAAGAAAGAGCAAGGATGAAACATAGTGGGTTATTTATTTCTTTCCCAGCTTTATTGCTCAACTAGTAACATTTTTCAAAGTAATGTTTTGAATTTATTTGTACAAAACGCTTTTAAGAATGGGCAATAAAACAACCTTATTGGTTTTTTTAATGTCCACATTATTTCAGTTGTATCTTAAGAGTCAAATTATTGACAAAAGATTGACAAACTATAAAATAAGCGGTTTCAGTCCACCGACATATACATACAAAATGTGTGTGATATAAATTAGCAAAACACACATGCCACATATTGCAAAAGGAAGATATTTGGAATCAATGTGTCTGTGTATCCCACTGTGTCCCAAAATTGTCTCAATTAATAACAAAACATAACGACAGTAAAGTGAAGGGTCATAAACAGTTAAGTTTTTCCCTTCAGGGATTTTTCCCCAGTAAGTCTTATTATGCTAATAATGGCTGTACTGGAACAGTGATTAAACTGTTTGCTCTAATGATATTTACTGTAGGTGAAGCTTGAGGGGGTTTGGGTTATATCCTTCTAATTTTTTTTTTCTTTTTTTCCCCAACATGAACATGAAAATTCTTTGTGTTTCAGCATCTGTCTAAAGCAATGGTGTAATATGTAGACTTGTAGAATGTGCTGTTCAATCTGATGTGCTTTTCTGGTTTTGTTTTGTTGTGGGTTTTTTTTTTTTTAGCTTTGATGGCTAGATAATAATGATGCTTTCATTTATTTCAGGCTGCTTTTATTCTACAAAATCTCCTTGTGATTCCACTTCCTACCGAAGACATGAAAGATTGCATTTGGCAAGTGAGTGACTATTACATTGAATGAGAAAGGTCATAGTATCACAGAGAGATGTTATTAGATAAAAAAACTTATGTCAGTATGCCTATAAAATATAAATTTAAAGAATTACATGTCTAAGGTGACATTTGAGAAGGCAAAATATATGAATAGACAAACTTCTTTCAAACTTCTAGCAAGTTCAAGAATGGAAACAAAGTTTGTTTGTTTATGTATGTTGTATTTCATGAATATAGTACCTTTCGATTCCTAGGAGATTTGCTTACCTACATAGTATCATTAACATTTAGTATAGGTATTGATTGTTTATTTAATCCGCACTTAAAATACAGTGTGATTTGATGGGTAAGAGGAAGATAAAACTCTGATAATGTGGTGCTTTATAAAATGTTTTGGAGAGGGGAAAAAAAAAAAGTAAGTGATGAGAAACAACCCTTTCCAAATAAAAATGAAGCAGCTGGTGGCTTAGGTGAATTTGAATTCTTATTAAAAACATAACTCTTTGTGAAGCAGGATGAACTAGAAGAGGTTGCTTGGGCTGTGTCCAGTTTGGTTTTGAGTATCTCCAAGGGTATAGTCTGTCTGGACAACTTGTTCTAATGTTTGACTACCCGCACAGAGAAAAAGGGGTTTTTTTGGGTTTTTTTACTAATTCTGTTTAATAAGTATTCATGCTGAAAGATGTTATCAAATAGCACTTTATGGTAACTAGTAAATTAAAGCTGTTGAAATACAACAACACTTAAAATTGTAATATACCAACAAGATAAAATTCTTTATTTCAGAGTTGCTTTTCTTTTTTTATTTTCCTTTACAATGGGTAAGATGTTTCATCCGTTGCCATTACTGCATGTGAGTTCAGAGAAGAGCTATTATGTGGATCTAGGTGAATAATTGGAGCCATGTACCAAAGTACCTAAAGTAGAATGTCATCATCTTTATCCATTAGACAAATAGAAAAAGGAAGGGCTGTAAATAGTTTGTAGTCCAGTATCATCACAGGAATATCTGTAGTGTTCCTGTTATGTAGTTGATAATTCATTTTGCTATGTTAGTTTAAAGAGTGGCATAGGAAATTTTTTGTCATGGGTAAAGTTACCTTTACATAGCATTTACACAGCATTCTGCAACATGCTGTGTTGTGTGAAGATTGCTGAAGTTAGAGCCCTTGTTATAAATGTAACTTTCAAGCGCTTCTGCTGTACAACGAATATGTGGCATAGTATTTTTAAACTGGCAAAGGCAGTTCTGGGTAATGAAATTTCCAGAGTATACATTTGTCATAGTTGATATAGTCTAAGCATATTGCTGACAGTGTATGACTACAGTTTTATAATTTGTTGTAAACAGCTTACATTAAACACTACATTCTTCAAACAGTCATATCTGATTCTCCATTAATTGGTATAAAATGCAAATCAGGAAAGTAGTTTCTGTATAACAGAAACCAAAGAATAAGCAGCTATATTTAGGATGTACCATAAATTAGTTTTACTGCTTCTACTTGATCTGTTTTTTGTTTTGCTTTCTAAGAAAGTAAGCTTGTGCTCAGTGTAAATGGAGGAGCTGGGAGAGATTTAGAGCCTATTGGGGACAAATAGTTTTTTTCAGATTACTTATTTGCAGTTGATCTCTCTCTACTCTTTCCCAACTGCCAAAGAAAGTTTCTAATTACCAGTGATGAATTTTCTTTCCACAGTTCTAACTATTTTCTTGAAGTACTGCAAGAAGCCACCTAAAACTACCTTGCAGAATGAAATTGATTTGAATTTTTGTTAGTCTGGGTTCTTTTGGCAATCATTACTTACCCTTTTTCTGATTAACTATAAAAATTATATCTTGTAGCTTAATAAAACTTCATGTTGTCTTCTGTTACCATAGAAATACTGTAACAAAACTAAACTAAGCTGTTTATTTGAAATAAAACTAAGAAGTCTTTCTTTTCATGTATAAATACAGTGCTCTAGAAAGGTTTCCCTGAAGTCAATATTTGAAAAGTTATGTCTGAAAACCCTTCTTCAAAGAGAAATTGTTTCTTTTCATGTCTTGTTTTCTAAATAAATCTTTTATCGTAGTAGATTGACACAGCTTGTTGTAGTATAATGGCAGTATATTTTAGAACAGGATGACCTTTTCAGGATATTTACTCTTATCTTAGTATGACTATGCAGTTTTTCTAAGGAAAACTTTTGCATTAGTTGTTATCTGTAATTTGAATTAAATAAGAAATTCAAATTGTAAAGTCTCGTGATTCATCCAGTCTTAAAACCACTTATTTACAGCTTTCCATCACTTTCTATTGAGCTGTTAATAAATTTCCCAAATAGCTACTATTTCCTAAATAGCTACTTATATTTTCTAAAATATTGCAGTTTTTGTAATATATTATGATTTAACTGAGCCTTAATAAAATCTATGTTTGATTTTTGGAATCTATTAGTTACAGCCTATAAAGCAGCTATGTATATGCACTCATACGCAGTATTGGGTCTGATTTGAGCCTTTTTGGACAGTTTTATGTAAAGCATTCCTTTGAAGAAATGATGTGTGTGAATTTTATTTCTCCAGGGTCCATGTGTACGTGATGAAGAATCTGGCCTCTCTCAGACAGGAAAATCTGCACTTAAAGCCCTTTTGTATCACTGCCAGTTCTATGAGCGTGTGAAGCAGATGGTGAAACGCTGTTACCTAGGATGTTACATGTTTGATTTGAATTCTTCCAAGGAAGACAACCTCATCATAGAAAAAGGTGGTATAACTGGTAAGTGATGTTAATGTGGTCTTGTAGTATTTTAAAGCTACATAAATAATTTCTAGTTTTGAGTAACTTACTCAAAAAGTTTTTACAAAAAATGGAACTGAAAATTAATATTCAAGCCATGCACTTAAATACATTAAGAAAAATATTGCTCTGAGGGTTTCAGTGGTGGATAAGCCAGTAGTTTTAACATAGTGCAGAAGAAGCTCTCAGCTGTTATGTACATCTTCAGAAAGTTAGAAATAGAAAAGATCCAGTTGGTTCTGCAGTACAATTTCTTGCAAAATGTTGTTTGTAAAATACTTTTTACAGTTATGACTTTGACAGACCAATGCAATGAAAGTTTGGGAAAAAGAAATGTATGGACTGTTTCTAAGACTCCTCTTTCTTGACGTGTTCAACATTAAAGATGCAGGAGTAAGAGTGAGTTCTTATATGCTTAAGTTAACTGCATTCTAAGACATCAGATATAGTTTAACTTGTAGACTAAAAAAAATTAATACTCAGAAATATTGTTCAGAAAAAAATGAATCAATATGAAAATCAGATTTGAGATACTCCAGGCACACAGGTTAAAAAAATAAAATAAATTGATCTAAGTCTTACTATGATGCATTGTGGGAACTGACATTCTTGTCCAGATATATGTTATGAACTTGATGAAGTTTAGAAAGCTAGGAAATTCATCAGAGAGCTCCATTAGTAAAAACTGTTCAAGGGAGGGAAAATTAGTAAGTTCGTTCTTCTTAGTTTCTTTCTTTTATGTGTGCCTAATTTTTTTGTATTTTGATCTTCTAAGGTTACAGATTTAAACAGTTCTTGTAGGCCTGCTTCCGTTAAACTTAGTTACAGAAACATGAACAGAAGAGGAATGTTATCTCCCCTAGCAAGTTGTGGCTTTGACAGACCCAAGGAAAATAAGTATTAGTGGTTAACTGTCTGATTTATCAGGGAATTACCTTAGCAGTAAAAAAAATCCTCAATTTTATCTGTGGCTATAAGTGTTATCTTTTTTTTTTTTTTTTTTTTTTATCTGTAAGTGTAATTTTTTTTAATCCAATACTTTTCACTCCTTCCACGCTCATCTTATTTGTGCCTCTTGGTAGTTCTGTTAGTTCATGCAGTTGTATATAAGAGCAGCTCAGACTCCAGGATTGTAGAACTTTTCAGTGAGCAGTTGAGAGATGTTTTATCAGGTTATCGAAAAGCAAAACCAAAAAAAAAAAATGTGTTTTTCCAGGAGCTTTGAAATGATGGGGGACAATAATCTATATTTCAGAATGGAGATACAGAATTTTTGTTTATTTTGAAAAAAGGGAGGGCATGGCAATGTTTGCTCCATCTCTAAAACTGTAGTGCTTAAAGCCTTACAAGTCCTCTATTCATATGTTGAATTGTGTTGTTTATCTATAATGACCTGTTTTTGCTTTTTAATAGGTCCCACATCTCTTATTAGAAGGTCCTGCTTTGGTTTATCTTCCTAAACCCATTTTTGTCATGTTATTCTCCAATGTATTTTTTTTTTCACATTTTTCAAGAGTATATAAAAAAAACCCCATTGTTGTGGTTTAAATCCAGCCATGCAGATCAACCCCCCCTTTCTTGCCCTCCCCTGCTTCCAGAGGGATGGGGGAAGAATCAGAAGGATGCAACTCCCACAGGTTCAGATAAGAACAGTCCAGTAACTAAGGTATAATACAAATCACTACTGCTACCACCAATGATAATAATGATAAGGGAAATAACAAGGGAAAAGAATAGAGCATCTCACCAACCACCAACAGATAACTCATGACACCCCACCTTAACTCCATACTGACCCAATACCTACAACCAACTGCCTCAGAGCACTAGCCCTTCCAGGTAACTCTCCATTACATCCTAAGTATGACGTGCTATGGTATGGAATACCTCTTTGGTCAGTTTGGGTCAGGTGTCCTGTCTCTGCTTCCTCCCGGCCTCCCATCCTCCTTGGCAGAGCATGAGGCTCACAAAGTCCTTGGTCAGAACAAAACATTCGAACAGTAATTAAAAACATTCCTGTTATCAGGTTTGTTCCCAGATTGAGTCAAAACACAGTGCTGCACCAGCTACTATGAAGAATTAAAAATGACTGCTACTGCTGAACCCAGGACACCCATCTCCAAAGTTAGGCTAAAAATAAAATTAGTTAGTTCAGTTTAGCAATTAGGTAAGATATGTATAGGACTTCTACTTTTGTGGATTTTGCATTCAAAATCTGTATAATCTAGTTCTTTATTCATTGCTTTTTTTCCTGAATTTATAAAAGCCTCAAAACCTGCTATTGACAGTTTTGTGCTGTTTCTGGCGCTTTTCATTCTGAAACAGATCTACAAAGTAATTCGGTCTTCATTGTATTTCTGAATATGGGTTCTCGTGAAACTGCTTAAGATATGAATTTGAAGTCTTTTAGGACAAGGACATCTGTTAATTATGTTTGTACTGTGACAGCTCAGTATCTTAGATACTTTTGTATTATTACATTTTAAATAAAACTAAATCTGAGCTATTTCAAAATACTAAAGTCTATGCAACTGCTTAAATTTTTCCAGACTATTTTGTTGCACTGAAAATTTTATTATATTTAAGTCCTGTTTATTGAAGGGATTTCCTGAATAAGAATTCATAGGTACAATGTATGAAAATTTGCAATTCTGAAGATATCAGAATATAACTGTGGTTGGCTACTTTTCTGTTTCACTGAAACAGTCCTTCGTAAATCTTGTAATGCTCTCTGCAGGTCTTTTAGGAATGAAAAAGAAAACTCCTTTTTTTTGACTTTTTTTTTAATTCTTTATTTTGCTACAGATTTTGATGATTCTTTTAATCTTTGGAAGGCTCCATCCAGTCAAAGCCATTCTTCACATTCCCAGTCAACATCTGAAACTATGGTAACTTGCACAGCAATCTATTAATTTTATATTTCAAGTTCGCGAAATGCTTTGAGTAAAATTAGCACTTTCACAAATGCTATAGAAACCCAACAAAACATAAAACACAAACTGAAATGAAACTGAAAATTTAAAAGCTGAAACTAAGTTTAAATTTACTCTGAAGTAGATTTAATGTGTTGAAGAAAACTTTTATGATTATTTACCTGAGCACAAATAAATAAAATAGCTTACCTAGACTAGTGAAATGTATAAGACAGTGCTGAATTCTGTAGCTTCTCATGACAATATGAGACATACTCTCTATAGATTACTTTGTAATTCACTTTATTAACAAAATGCAGTCATCTCCATTTATGGCTGTTGCTTCTGCTGCTTTTATCCTTACTGTCTTTTCAGAGTGAACCCATATTTACACTACACAGCTTAAAAACTGGATCAATCAAAACCACATAAGTATTTGGGTTAAAATTATATTCTGTGTCACAATAAACTCTGGATTCTGAAACTGCTTTTATGGAGTATAACAGTGGCACAAGTGTTTGCAAGACCCAAAATAGACGTGAAAAATACAAGAAAGCAGGTGGCTGCTTGAAAAATTTGCTTCTGGCTAGGATGATTGTTGCAATGAAAAGCTATAAACATATGCTGTCTTTCAAGATGGCAGATGCAAAGGAAGAGAAATTGAAATACATTCTTCCACTTCCAGAGTATATTTGCAATATCAGATTAGGCTGTGGAGGAAGTTTTTATAACATTCATTAGTTACATGATAAAAATCATATATTTTCACAGACTGCAGCATAACTCCAAGAAAACTCTGACATGTTGCACTGAAATCCATTTTAATAATTTTTTCTTCAAAATTTTTGATTTATGAAGGACTATCTAGTGTAATATGAAAGCCATAATGTCATAGCTCAGAAGTTTATCTGTTAAACAGATGTGCTATGTGGCAATGATAAAGCACAGGATGCTATCTTATTTTATTCACTAAAATTGTTATGCCCAGTTTTCCTGAGGATCGTGACAAAAATTAAAACATAGAAAAGCCAGTAGTGGAGTTTTGTCTCAAAATATTTTGCAATTTTAGTTTTTCCTTACTGTTTTCCTTTATGAATTTGCTGCTGTCTAGTACTGTGATTGTTATCTGGCATGTTTTTAGTAATTGAGGTAAAGTTGTACCCTAGTGTTAAGCTAAAATTTCTCTTTTTCTGAAATTGTATTATTTTGATTTTCATTTATCTAAAAAACCCAACCCCAAAAGACCCTTAGGGTGATTTTAAACACAAATACGCAAATTTGAATATTTGAAACTAAAATGAATGAAAGTGCATGTAAATCAGAAAGTAGATGCTAACAGGAATAGTGCTCTAAAAACATGTACAAAAATCTCAGGTTGTTTGAAAGCAGTTGTTTCCAAATTGCTTTTTAGTGAATAAATTAAATGACACTTTCTGATAGGAATAAAAAATCTTGTTTGGTTCATGTTACTTGAGTGAAAAGTAAATTTCAGAAATTCATCAGGGTTGAGTGTCTAATCATCTCCTTAAATTTGTGCTTGAGTTCTTATGAAGAGTTCATTACATGAAATAGCTTCAGCAGAAAAAGGGGAGAAATAATTTCAGTATACTAGACCAAATTGGTATTTGTATGTGTAAAGTAGCATCATAGTTTACTGTAAAAGTATAGCACCACAATTCTATTTAACAAATGGGCAACTAACTATTTAAAGTGGAAAATTCAAATACTAAGATACACTTATTTGTGTTAGTCTTCCAGATGTTGAGACTTCATATTTGCTAAGATTATGCTCTTACAGGTAATGTAAGAGAATTTTATTCAAGTGTTGGTTTTGTTTTGTTTTCCTTCTTCCTCTGATACATATGAAAGTTTCACACAAAAACTCTGATTATCATTTATAGAAGTTAATTTCTGTTTGTCCTTCATGGACCTTTTTAGCAGCTCTAAATTCTTGGTTTTACTTCCTAATTTTCTTATCTTTAATAAAGTACCATTGCTGACATGACAGATGGTAAGATGCAGAGGTGTGATGTTCAAATAGCAGTTAGGAGAAGACAGAGGATAGGAACTGAGGCTAAGTACAAAACTGTATTTCAGGGAGCAGTTAATGACTACTAACTGTCTTTCTAGTAAAGTTTGGAAATACCTTTAAAATGCCTTTAAAATCTCAAAATAGTCCTTGAATCAGGGATTCACAATTTATTCCTAGATAAATTTCAATTTTATATTCCTACAGTTTGGGCCAAAGATTTCGATTTTGATGTATGAAAAAAATAAGAAATACACGGTGAAGTCATTGCCAAAAGTTTGTAGAAGTTTTATATATTGAAGGTAGCAAGATGTACTTATTCCAAGTCCGCTAGATGGCATGCTTTCCCTATTGCAGATGAAAGGGTCTTGAACGGAAAAGTGTTAGGGTTTTCGTGGTAGACATACACAAATAATTAACAGCTACCAGCTATCAAACCAAGCAGAATTGTTTCTATTAGAAGAACTTCTCTGATATTTGGGTTTTTTTTTTTTAGTTTTCCTAAATTTGTCCATATTTGTTCATTTGATGAGTATCAGTCTAGGAAGCTGAAACTCCTTTTATCTTCAGCAAGCCATATCCTGAATATATTTGGAGAAGCAAAAGTGATGTATTTTTACTGAGTTATGTGAATTTTTTTCTGTGAAAAGGTCCACTGTGTTTTTTCTTTATGTTTGAAAACACTTTGCGCAAAAAGAAAAAGACACTGTTAGTTTTCCTCTGTTTTCAGTTTTCATGTAATCAGTACTTTAATTGAGCTATCTGCTATCAAAGGCTGCTTTCATACAGTGTTCATGTGACCTTAAGTGAAAATAAAAATCTAAATTACTTTTTGGCTCCATCATTTTTTCCCCAATCCCCAAATTCGCAGAAAATAAAATTGAGAACATTAAAAAGCAGGTATATTAATAAGAGGAAACTTTCAATTTGAATTTAGTGTATGAAATAGTCTGTCGGAGGACTTGCAGAGGCTGTAAGTACACTCTTGCCCATTTTAGAAAGAATAGCAATGTGAGGGTGAAATCCATGTTTCAAGGTCATGTGAAAGACAGCGGCAGCACTGTTTTGTTAGCTGTCATCTATGCACTGTATTTAGTGTCTTTAAGATCTCAGTTGATTAAAGATTTTTATAAAATTTATGTTTCTTTTTCTGTAAGCTGGAATGTGGATACTGCAGAATGCCCAGTTCTGAGGTTAAAAATCTATGGAATTCATGGTTTAAACGTTAACTCAGGTTATCATTACAGAGGACAAATCTTCATTCCTATTATAACCAACATGTTTGGTTTGTGTTTAGTACATATGACTCAGAACACCAATCAGCATAGATATTCTAACTTGCTTTAGAATACATAAATACACTGGGGCTGTTCTGTGCCCAGGACAGCTTGGCATAACGAACAGTTATTAAAAAACTTGAGCTAAAAGTGGTGCAGGTTAAAGATCTACAGACATTTCCCAGATAGTGTTAAGTCATGGCCATTTTTCCTATGAAATCTTCTTGCTATTATACAAAAATGTGTGCTTTATTTTATGGAACCATGGTTACCAGACTGCTATACAGTTAAGTGATTTAAACCTTTGAAAATAGAACTGAATAGAATTAATCACTGCAAGCCTGTTAAAGTAGTGCCAGTGGGATTTTTGTACTAGAGGTTAAGAAAAGACCTTTTATTCATATCTGGTAGATAAATGGCAAGCCCCTCACATTTTTCCTGTGTTTCCACTCAGACAATTTTTGTATTAGTTCTAATCCGCAGTCCTTACCTTCCCCGCCACACACAACCCTTTCTATACCCCAATTAAACCCCCTTCCAAACTCTGTTGTTTCACTGTTAAGCCACAGAATGCTACATTGCTCCCAGAAAGAATATAGTGGCAGTAGAAAATATCCTTTACTAGGTACAATGTCCCAGACTCCCAGTTCATCCGTATCAAACAGATTTATGGAAGTTGTAATATCTTTTCTCTCCTGGAGGGCAGAACATTGTGAAAACAACTTCATTGTGCTACTATGTCTCTTCTGTTAAGATAGCAGAAAATTTCTGGTCTTAACCCATATCCCACTGTGACGCAATTACCAATAAATGTTCCGTCAGCACAGGAAGCTGGTATTAGTCTAACTAGATAAAGCATTTATTAATTTTTTTTTAACTTGTCTAAGAACTTGTATTTCATTTCTTTGCCCAAAGTGCTCAGACAGCTGTAGAAGGTGAGAAAGAATTGTGCAATGTAGGTGATAGTATTTACTAATATGTGAAAACTTACATAATAATATATTCAGAATTACTCTCAGCATAGTAATGCTTCCTTTTAGTGCTTTGCTTATTGCAGAAAAACCGTATGGACTGCTAGAAGTTGCATTTTGGGTTTGTACTTTTTAAGAAAGTGTTTGGTTTTGTCACTTACCTGCGTGCTTGGAATTGAAGTGTGTTGCTGAATAAGTGCAGAATTTATCATGTGTCAAGGTGGATTGTTTTAATATAAATAATAGATTTTAATAATTATTTTAATCAGCAAGCATGAGGCTTTAAATAATTTATTTCAATTGGTAAATATGATTTTTATTTGTATGATCTGACCAGAATTTGAATATAAGTTCATTGGTACAATTTGGTACTGCATTTTACTGACAGGAAAACCAGGCAAGCATGTCCTAGTGTTTCTGTGACCCAAGCTATATGCAAATCCTGGGATTCAGACATGTATCCCACATCTTAGTGTAGCTTGTTTTCTGTGTTACAGTAATCTTTGCCTTTCTTAAGGAACGAATGAGCATGTGTGAAGAAAAAGATTAAGGACTGTAGGATGGACAATAATGGGAGACAAGAGGAAAAATAAGAGAGAGAAGGGGGTTACAGCATGGAGATGGCAACCTTTAGCTCATTGCAGGCAGTGTGGTTTCAAATAAAGATGTGCCGATAGAAGCCTAACAACACTTGAAAGTGATAGGGAGTGGGAGGTGGGGTTAAACCTTCTAGGAGATAAGAAAAAACTAAGCTGACTGTTCCTGTAGCTCAAAAATGTTGCTGAGTAAATCAAAGCTAAACCTGGAAAGCAGTGACCTAACTTCAAGGATACAGTAGCTAGGAAGGGAGTAATTTGTGATTTTCTTCCCTCCACAGTTTTTGTCAATTAAGTCACTTTTGATGTTCTTTTAGGTAAAAACAAATATTCCAACTGATTTTCTAATAGAACTTGGAGAAGAAAGTCTTTGAAATATTTTGGTCTTCCTTAGGAAGCTTTCTGTGAGGGAAAGCCCAATGACATCTTCCTTCAAACTCATTGGATTCCCCAGCATTCTGTATTCTTTACACTGTATAGTGAAATCCTTGAAGAAAACTTTTGTGATGTGAATGGTCCAGCTAGAAAAAAAAAAAAAAA